>WSXT02045283.1:0-13175 GCA_011762715.2 Neuroterus valhalla | reverse complement strand
CGATTTACGACTCTTTATTATCATAAAGAGTCGTAAATCGCCTCCCGATAAGGCCGCTATTGAAGGGCCACGTTGAGGAAGCGATTTGCCCTGATCGTTAAGGGTGGCAGTTCTCTTCAAATTAGAAGGACACCCAAGAAAGACATGTTTGTTGTATAAAGAGAGACATTCCTATCAAGGTATAAGGTCAGGAATCGCATTAAAGGGGCTTCATTTCTAATGTGCTGTAATTCCGCTCGACGGCAGTGTGACTAGGCTGAGCGCTTCACCGGTATAAAATGTGTTCGCGAAGATAGAGATTATAAAATTCGCCTCCCATGCGGACCTCGGAGTGGTGCAGCGAGACCGCGGGTTGGTCGCTTGGAAAAAGAGGGGATTCTGACGCTCGGATTGAGCAGTTGGTGAGGAGTGGGGTTTGAGGGACGCACTTCTGAAGATTGTAGAGAAGTAGGGCTTCGGTCCCTGTGATTCGCGATTGATTTGGAAACCGCGAAAAAACATCCGAGCTCTCGCCTTGTCACACCGGAGTCCAACATCCTGTTCATTTTAAGGAAGCAACTGGATTACATTATACTACAAAAATGAGTGATTTATCAACTAGATTAATATTAAAGACGGATTTACTTGAACTACCTTAATATTATATTCGGGGTAATAATGATCGTTCGACTGGAAATAAAAGAGTTCGTTCAAAACGTCACGTGAAAGAATTCTTTTTTCCATTGTATATATAAAATCGTGAACTGCTTGCGGGCGACAATAAGTTGCTCCTAACCTGTTATTTTGACCAATTGTTCCAACTTGATGTGAATCGAATTTGAAAATGCTTTTAAATCTTTAGAGAACTCCTTCACTTCTGGCGTGGGTGTGATTCCTGCCTTTTTAGTTAAAAATAATATCTGATCATCTAGCAGAGTCACTTTGCAGGCTTAATAGTTTAGCATTGTAAACACCGTCTTTTCCCTTGGAATGAAAAACGCTAAAATTAGGTCCTGTATTTAAGGTTGGAGATGAATTGAACCTCTGTGGATCAAAAGGGGATACGCGTGGATTCAGCCTGAGAACTATTGTCCGGAAGGTCAATTTTCAATATCGTTTGAATTGTTGATTTGAAGAACTAGTACATATAGAGAATTTTTGGGCACATCTTCTTCTCCTTCAGCAAACAATTGTAGGATTTAAAGTTTTTGGAAATATTGATAAGAACTAGATTTTTCGAAAACAAAAAATTTCATTCTCTTTTCACTTCAACTCGCGCTAATTCAGTCAATTTGCAGAATTTGTCAATATAATTGATACTTGATCATATTTTAATGTCTTTCAAGCGCTTCGTTTATCAAGCGAAATTCAAGCAACGAAAAACTTCTAGTGACAAAGTTTTTTTATTGAGGTTCAACGAAGTTTCCTGAAATTTTTCAGATAAATCGCTTGAGTGGTTAGAAAATGATGAATGTCTTAAATTACAAACGAAAATCTTGACGCTGCTCCCGTTAGCACGTGCCTCCGTGCTTATGAACGTGTTGCAGCGGACGTGAAGGTCAAGTCGGATACCAAAACAAAAATGATAACCGTTTGTAGTTTTCTTCCTAAATATACTATGGATAAAGCAAAGAAGCGGTCAATCAGTTGTTGCTTAGAAAACCTGCAAAAGTAGTTAAAAATAAAGAATTATTTTAATAATTTGATGTTAAAAATGTCTAATAAACGAATTAGTTTAGTGATGATATCTTGTGTATTATTTTGTTATCAGATTTGACCTTCACGCCCGCTGCTACGCGTTCGTAGCCAAGGAGGCACGTGCACAGGGCAGAGTCAAGACTTCTGCTTGTTGAGAAATTTAATTCTCTTCTTTATTTTCAAGGAGACTTCAACACGTGATTTACTGTTAGCAGAATCCAAAAATTTCCAAAATTGGCTACGTTAGGACGAGTTCAGAGAGAAAAATAGTGACATTTTTTGTTTTTAAAAAATCTATTTTTTACCGATTTATTTGAAAACTACAAAACTTACAAATTCTTGACAAATAAAGAGGAGATGCAACTTAAAATTCTCTACAAGAATCAGTTCTTGAAAAATTGAAATTCCTACGATTTTTAAAATATACTTCCAGGACAATACTTCTCAGGCTGAATCCACGCGTATCCCCTTTTGATCCGGAGGGGTTCAATTGGATATAAGATCACATGGACCTGTGTCTCTAAATTTGTCTTGGATTTTTTCGAATATTACGGTTTAAAATTAAAAGTTGTACAATTGTATGTACTCTAGATATAAGGAATGCAGAAAGAGAGCCAATAACACAACCGCTGTATGTCAATGAAAGAGACTTCGATATTATGCAATAAAATGAAAACTAAGAAAACAAATTGTAAACCTTTTTCAATCAAGAAAATAGAATTCCTGATTTGGACCACTCCCCAACGCCTGTCATTGCCTGACTAAACATTTCCCTACACTACTGATAGAAAGTAGCTTACTGTAATCTTAAGGGAGGTTCCTACTTTGTTGAGCAAAAATCATGCTGTTTTTCGGGAATGTTTTCTGAGGAAAGTATAAAAGATAAGAGACTGGAATTTCTCACAGTTGTATGTCAATCTTTATTGTATTGTTACCAAATTCGTTGGGTCGTTTCACGGAAAGGGGGAGAGGAGCCACTGATCCATGGCGGGTGGTCGGTGGCGGTTTTTCCCGCTCTCGGAAAATCTGTCTACCGCAGAAAAGAACTGAAGCAAAAAATAGCAATACTTTCTTAATCTATACACTATAGCGCACAATGTAGACTACGATGGGTAAAGGAATTAAAAATGAGAAAGTTATAAGATTTTGAACATAAGTATCATTTGTTCACTTTAATATTCCTACTAATTTTTTTTCAAACGAACAATGCTCAATTTGTCTTGGTGATCGTAGTCTACATTGTGCGGAAACATGATTGCTCAGTTTTTGCGCCTCCCAGGTTTTCCATGAAGTCGAAAAACGTTGTTTTGAGAAAAACGCGTTGACAGTTTTCCATATAAAACGCGAAAAATGATGTCGAATTTTCGCGATATAATTTAAACCGTGTCATAAGAGTTGTTCCATTTCATACCTTGTTTCTCTGCGGTGTGTCTCAATGTACAATTATGCATGTTGTGAAGGTTGAACCACCCATTTTTGTTCCTTTTTTTTAACGAATAAATTGCAATATAATCATATAAGTAACAACGCTCAACTGCAACGTAACCCCAAATAAATCGTAAAAATATCCTGATACATGGATGAATTAGTTTTCTAATTTATAACATTGATCCCAGAAACCATCACAGAAGCCAGGAGGAAATAGTCGTTGATGATTTTTTCATTTTATTTCTGTGAGAAAATTGTGAAAAATTGATCGACAAGTGCATTTTTCTCATTCAAAGAATTTTTTCACAGATTTTGAGGACGGTCCAACCTTGACTGCATAGGCAAACCTTGACTACCTTTTCGCGCCATTGAAAAACAAGATTTATTTATTCAACAAAAGATATGGAATCAAGTCAAGACTATGTTCCATAGTGAACTAGTTTTTAATTCAGTCAATACATATTTTGGTAGTTTTTTTTTCATAGGTCTACTGTAAATTTATGGATCTTTTCAAGATAATTAATTTTTCTCTCAAAAATAGTAGAAATGGTCTCAAATAAATTTGAAGAAATTTTCAGAATCAATAAGTTTTCTCTCTTTAAATTTCTAAGCGTCTTCTCTTATTAGTTTCAAAAGCTCTTCATGGAATATTTGTTCATACTCTCTCCCTGTTACGGGTTTGAGAGTCTCGGCATAATCTTCTCTCTGTTCCTTTGCACACCTAACCACTAACTCAGAGGTCAGGGGGACCTAGTGTTTACGGTGGGTTCCGAACCACTAAGAGCAACATCTACTTAATACTTGGAGAACTTAAAGAACTCTAGAGGTACCGGGCTCACGACTCTCCGTGGCCCGCCGAAGCTCTTCCAGAGTGCGAGGCGGGAGTCGAACCCACAACCAGACAGTATCGTGAGTCCAAAGCTCATGCCTCAGCCCCCACGACCAACTGACCACTTCTAAAAGCTCTATATATAAATGTAGGGAGTGCAAAGACGGAGCGCGAGATACAACAGACAGATTCTTGGAATAAAATTTATATTTTCAGGTTCAACGGTTAACGAGAAGCCGTCTTACATTTTTCGTCGATTATGAATATTATATTATCAAATATTATAGAACTTATCTGTCTAATAGGAACTTGATTGAATTGTCTTTCAAGGATTTGAGTAAATATGCAGAGAAAACTTTCAATTTATTCATATAAAAAATTCAAATTTTGAAACTCGAAATGATTTCTGTAAGCTTTATCAAAGCATTTAGAAAAATTCTGATGATTTGAAGGAGTTTGAGCTCTCTGGTACAATTCCGAAGAGTCTCCAATAGACTTCTGAAGATTTCAATTTTTCGGAAATCGTATAATTAATAAGAATTTTAAAAGACGTTTGAATTATCTTAATACATTTTGAAGGATCCGGGAGACTATAGTGGACTTCTGGAGCTTCATAAAATTTTAAAGAGCTCAAAAGAAATTGGACGGACGGAATCTTCTGTTAGAACTGATCCAGATGAATGAAATGAGAATCTCTGAATGAAAACTGTATGATTTATCTTTATTCATACTGATAGCCATGGAGGAATGAGCAACTTTCTCTTTTATGTATGTCTTTCAAAAAATGTGCGAACAGCATGCAAAAACTAGTTTTTCAAATTCAAATTTCATGGGAGTGAAAAACTTATTCTGTGAAGGAGAAAAATTCTGTGACTCTTTGAATTCGTAATTTTGAATCTCACTGATGAAAAGTACCGTTTAACACCAGTTCGATTGAAAAAGTCAAGCCTTTGAAAATAGTTTTATTTTACATGAGGTTTTGGAAATATATAAGAAGGCACATAAAAAAGTTTGGCAAAAGAACGCGAATGTGTAACATATGCAAACTTTATTTGAATAATTCGGAGTCAATATTGTTCAAAGGTCAAGGCATAAAAAATGGAGCATTCGGAATTGTTTGCACAATTATCCTTTTTTTCCTGGCTCTATTCACGTGTGAATAGAGACACAACGTCTCACGCACGTTAAGTCATTTCAATAAAAATCAAGAATAATTGGGACGATAATCGCCTGTCTCCAATCATTTGGGACTTCGCTGTTCGCAGTATACATATTCATAAGTTCACATAGCCACACAAACATATATCCAAAACTGAACTTGAGAACTTTGGAGTAAATATGATCCACAACGGGAGCCTTACTATTCTCAAGTTTTCAATTTTGGGAATAATGTCGATAACGATTCTGCTTACACCACCTGCATCAAAATTCTCTAAGGTATCCGTGTCTATGTCACTGTCGTTATGCTCTGTGGCTTTACCTTCGTACAGCTTCTTGAAAAAATCCAGTGTACAGTCTTTCACTTTGTCCGATTCCCATACCATTTTTGTACCTATTGGCAAAGAAAACGACCACCGCGGGTCAGTGGCGCTGCGTCATCAAAACAAATATGGCTGCTCGTAGGGACTGAGCTTACAAGAAGGCTTATTGCATATCATCTAGAAATATGATTCAGGGCGAAAGAGTTCTTAATTCGGGTTTTGTGATCATTAGTGGAGCAACTTCCGAATCTAATATGTTCATCGACTTTCTATCTTTTCTATGTTCACGAACAAGTGGCTTGTCATCAGAATTTGTATCTTCAAGATTCAGCCTTCTTAGCCATTCTGAGCGTTCATCTACTGATACTATTTTTCCCGCATCGTTTTCAATATTGACACTGGCGATTCCAAATTTGGACACTTCGTGGAAACCTAAATTGAATCTACTGCTATTTTTTTTGGAGTTGCAATTGGCAACACAGCAGCAGCCACTGGTAATATTTCCTTTTCATGTTTTGTAGAAAATTCCATTACCGTGCACTTATATTCACACTATAAATATTGCAAGAGACTTTGAATATGTTAGAAGTTATCTATTCAATTAAAAAAATATATGATTGAGTTGATCAATGCGCAGAGCACATGTAAACTATGATGTAGGTACTCATACAGATCCCTGTGGGCAGCCATGTTGAATAGTATTTTTTGTGGCCACATGGTCTCGCATCGCAATTTCAAAATTCCAATATTATAGTTTATATTATTCGCTGTGTAAATTATCCAGAAGCCCTAACTTTAGACGAAAAAATGTTCCGTGAATAAAGTCACGTCCAAACAAAGAGCTAATTCGTTACATAGTGGTGTTTCAATCCATAACGTCAGTCACCACCAAACATCAGTCATGAAAAGCAAGGTACAAAAGGATGGTACAAAAGGAAAGAGGTAATTATCATTGGGTATTTTGTTGAAAACTCCGATCTTTCGTCAGAAAGTCTATATTTCGGGTCAGAAAATGGAGTATATTTTTCGTTCAAGATTCGTCTTTCCTGGTAACGAATGCAATTATTTCATTGTACATTCTAATATTTTCTTGATATTCATTTATCTTGATTGTAAAATTTTCCTGTGGCTCGACTTTCTGTATATCTATTGAAAATACATTTTTTCTAGGAAATGATTCCATGATTCCACTAAGATTTATCATTTTGGATGGAAATTCGGATGTTCCAGAGGAAATTTGACTTTTACATTTTTTTCCCTATTTATACTTTGATGGGTATTGAATTCAACCATTCTCATTTTGTGTGCATTATAGGAACTTCCAACAAGGAAAAGTTGGAACTTTAGCAAAAGCCTTGGAAATGCAGGACTGTGATTTTGAAATCATTTAAAATGGAGTCAATTCCAGATTTTTCGATTTTGATCAAATCGCTCCATTGTTGGTTGAAAGAGAATTCCTATTTTTCGGAAAGTCAACTGTTATATTCATGTATGAAAATTATTGTCCCTTGGTTGGAATATTATCGTTTCTATGGAAATACAATTGTTTTGATATGGATTCAAAATTTCCACCTAAAAAGCATACCTTCCTGTTTAAAATCCATTGTCTTGTGGCCATGTTACATCTACTTTGTTGAAAATCAACTGTTTTATTATAAATTGTTTTTATCGTTTGGAAACCCATCTCTTCTCTTCAAAAAAGCAACTTGTTTGTATTGAATCGGTCTTTCTGGAGTAAAAATATATCTTCTCTGAGGCGAATTGGATTTTTTCCAGTTTTAATTGGAAATGTAACCCCATTATCAAAACTTCAACTATGGAAGGAATTCAAGCTTTAGTTGAAATGAATTCCTTTGTGGTTGTTTCTAATTTATCTGCTGTTGCTGAGTTCCGTCGGATTCAAGTTCGGATTCGATTTCAAGTTCCGGTTTCGCGTTGTCTTGTGTCCTTCATAGATTCCCTCTAGTTTTGACTCTTCGCTGTATCAACTGGCAGAAGTAGGGAGGCCGGCGTTCGCGCGCTCTCCCACCCAGGGCAGGTGCTCGCTTCTCCCCTGGAGTTCGGTTACGTATCAGCCTGTGCGCTGACCAGCAAGTTCTCGTTGCGTCCGGCGACTAGACAGTGGTTGACACACTGGCAGACAACTGCCCGGAATGGTTCAGCGTGAGGTGTCCGTTAGAGAGGGGATTGAGTACATGGCATCATCCCCCCTGCCCAGACGGTTCGATCTTTTCTGCGCCTAGGTTCAGGTTCCGCTTTCTTACTGCAAGCTGTCCTCTCTCGGAGTTCTGTGACGGGCAACAGATAACAGAAGACATTGAGATCCACTGCTTTACAAAAGCGTCACTCCAAGGTTCGGTGAGTGGGGTTTCACGACGTTTAGATGTTCCGTGGGTACGGTTGTGTTACCATCAGTTTCTTCGGAGTTCCCTTGATCAACAACTGATTTTCCCGACTCGATCATCTTTGGTATTGTAGAAATGTAGAGTGGGTTTTGGTACATAAAAAATTGTTCTTCTTCGAATAGAAATAGAGTTCTCCGTTGAAAATTCAAGTGTCCTTAGGGGAATGTATCAATATGGCTCAAAAATGTGCATGGTAAAAATTGGTAACGTAGTATACGGACGGCCCCTCAGATTATAATAACTTAACATTTGTTATGCATTGAAAATACGACAAGAGTATTCTACCCATTTTATTTGCCAACCTGGCATCTTACATTGGTTTTTACATCTTTCCATTGCTTGCCCATCAGGACAAAGCATTGCCTGGTTGTGATGTTTGGCCTGGATGTGAAGGAGAGGATGGAAGAAGTGCTGCGAATACTTCCTTCTTCGTGAGACTTTGCGGATCATATTCCTGGAATTTCGCTACATGTCTCCCGTCCTTTTTGTATTCTCCAATAAGCCTGAAAATACGATCATCTTTGACGAACATCCCAGGTACATAATTTTCATGGCCTTGAAGACGAAGAACTGCTGTCAGAAAAATAGAGATTTGTGACGGTTTCGCAGATATGATGAAAATCGTCTATATTATTCATTTCCCAAAATTTGAATAATTTTTTTCTAGAAACAATTAGACATTGATTAGTAGACTTTGGTTACCTGATTGTGGAGTTTCGCACAAAGTGAACGACCTAGTAGGAGTTACGAGTTCTGTAACTACTCCTATCAGTGTAAGAGTTTGCGGAAGATATTCCCGCAATTGTGATAGTGTTACCTCGCCAGATTTATATTCTTCGAATGGTTTGAAGACACGTTTATTTCTGAGGAACATCCCATCTTCGTAGTTCCTATGACTTCGAAGGTCAATTGGTTCTGTACCACTCGGTTTTGATTCTGCAACAGAATGAGATTTTTTAGGCTTCCGCAGATATATCGGATATTGTTTGTATTGCTTATGTTGACAGATTTAAATAAATGATAAATTATTTTTGAATTGAACGTACATTTGGAACTTATTCTAAATGATTTATTTTCCTTTCAAGAGGGTAAAAAACAGAGCAATCGCGGGACTGTCGACAGAAGCTTTGCTCCTTTCGCTTTGAAAGAAAAACAGAAATTCGATTGTCATTTCATTCAGCGATTGGAAGAAAACAGCTATTCCCCCACTATGCATGCATGCTTGCCAGTAAAAGAAATATTGAAGCAGGAAGTATGAAGTTGATCGCAAATGGAGATTCGAATTTCAGAAAAGTTAAAGTATTAAAGTTTGTCAGTTTCGAGTGTAACATGTAGACATGAATAATTCTCTAGTCAATCTGATATAAAATTTATTGTAATATGGTTATTCAATTTTGTACATGTGTGATGTATACTCCACTCGTTATACATATACTTCAGCAGAACGGGAGGGAGGAAGAGAGAGAGAGAGAGAGAGAGAGAGAGAGAGAGAGAGATCTGTGTTGGTGCACTGCTATAGACATTTTCAGTCGCATTGAACGTCACGCGGACGGTGTGTTCCTGTATTTCCCAGTTAGGTGGCCTCGCTCAGAGTATTCACCCTCCCAAAAGAAGCGAAGCTCCAATAATGTTTAAATAATCCTTTTATTTATAAATCATCACGTTGAATTCCTATATGGAAAGAAAGGTTTTCTTAACATAGTAAATCTATTTCGCTTCAGGAACATGTATTTCGTACCAATTGGAATAATGTTGGGCTGATGCAAGGAATCAGTGGGACTGTAGAGCAGGTAGAAGGTCTAAGGAAGAACTTGAGGGTAAGAGATATGATATGAGAAAAAGAGATGAGGAAGAGAGATAAAAAATATGAGGGGGGAATCAGAAGACGAAAAGAGAGCGATGGTGTCGGTAAGTAAGGAAATAGAAGAAAAGATTCAACAGATGGAAGAAAGATAAGGGAGTGGAAGCGAAGGACGGAGAAAGGATTTTGGGAGTGGAATTAGAGAGCTGGCAACGCGAAAAGAGAAAGAAATGTAGGAAATGCTGAATGACCGCGCTAGAAGGGAGAAAACGTGAGTGAGAGCAGCAGCGGTACGATATTAGGACACTAGAGTAGAGGTGAGAATGCGTGTTTGGGTATAGGAGGGTAGGTGAAAAGCAGGAGGAGGCAGTTGTGAAGGTACTCCTCTGGAACGTAACAGAAGTTCAAAATGAATATTCGGAGTTTTAAAGGTTTGTACAAAGATCTGATGTTGTTGGACAGCAGATCATAGGTCGATGATTATGCACAACTACGGCATTTATGAAACATTCGCGGGCGAGGTAGCAAATTCTAAAACTTTCAACTTTAGGTACAAAAAAAAGAATTTCGCGATCGATACCGCACAAAGCCGTGATTTGGGGCGAAAGTTCAACAACACCATCCGAAAATCATGAAAGTTTGCAGGCTAGAGCGTCAAACAATACGACACAGCTGACAACATGGCCGCGAGGGAGTATAAATTTCACACCAGGAATTTGATAATTATGCACAACTACGGCATTTACAAAACATTCGCGGGCGAGGTATCAAATTTTAAAACTCCCAACTATAAGTCCATAAAAAAGAATTTCGCGATTGATAACGCACAAAGCCGCGATTTGGGGCCAAAGTTCAACAACACCATCCGAAAATTATGAAGGTTTGCAGGCTAGAGCGTCAAACAATACGACACAGCTGAAAACATGGCCGCGAGGGAGATGAAATTTCACACCAGGAACTTGATGATTATGCACAACTACGGCATTCATGAAACATTCGCGGACGAGGTATCAAATTCTGAAACTCCCAACTATAAGTCCATGAAAAAGAATTTCGCGAATAATAACGCAGAGAGCCTCAGTTCGGGGCCAAAGTTCAACAACACCATCCAAAAATTATGAAAGTTTGACATTCAGAGCGTCAGATATTCACTGCAGCGCCATGAACGACATGCCACCAAACGAAAATTTTTATAACTCGCGTACTCACACGATACCGCAAGAAAGACGATGATACATGAAACTATTGCCGGTAAAGTAGTTCTCGCAATGAATAGATAGTGGAGGTAATATAAAATTGAATGATTTCTGCATGAAAAAATATTGAAATGGTTTTCCTAGATAATTTTTTACAATTTTTCATAGTTTATAACAAGAAAGAATAAATTTATAGTTTCTAGTAGATGGAAACTTCCGGAAATTTAGAACTTTAGAAAATATTTAAATTCGTTTTTCCATTTTATCTTCCTTAAGTTTCCGGAAAAAAAATATTTACAACTAATCAACCTATAAATAAATAAATTCAGTACTTTATAAATTTTTCCAATCTTCAATATAAATAAACCTGCAACCTGACCAAAATTAGAATTGCTTTCCACATTCATTTATAATTTTTGAAAAAATATTTCTGAAATTGTCTGATTTATAAATAGATTAGTTCTCGAAAATAAATGGGATAAATAATTTTTTTCTCGATCAATGAATATTGAAATAGTTTCTCCACGTAATTTTTCGCTTTGCAGACTTAATACAAAATTTCTATAATTTGTTTCCATCAGATTAGCAAAAACTGATTTGCAACTTATCAATTTATGAATAAGCAAATTCAACCCTTTTTTCAAGTTTCCATATAAATAAATTTACAAAAAAATTTGGTCAGGTTTACAATTTCTTTGCAAATTCATTTATTATTTGGGAAAAAATATTTATAAATTCACAAAATTTGTATTATATGTATTTTACTAAAAGTGAAATAAACCTACAAATAAGGCACTTATATGCTGTCCGTGCCAGAGCTGATCGTTAGGGGTCTTTTGCTGTCGTCGCCATCGATAAAAAAACGAAATTGTGTTTCCAGAAGATTGTTTACAATTGTACATAGTTGATAACTGAAAAGAACTTCATGATTCATTGCAAATGGAAACCAAGATCGAAGTTTTCAATTTTTATGAATTTATAAATTCGTGTATGTACTTGATTTTTATCTGGTTAGCAAAAACTAATTTGCAACGTTTCTATTTACAAATAAACAAATTCAATACTTTGTACATTTTTTCAATCTTCGATAAAGATAAATTTGCGATTTGGACAAATTTAGAATTGGTTTGCATATTTATTTATTATTTTTGAAAAAGTATTTCGGAAGTCAGCTGATTTATAAATGAGATAGCTCTCGCAATAAATAAATTAATATTGAAATTGTTCTTCCAGGTAATTTTCGATTCTCCGAAGTTTACAATAATCTGGTCAAATTTGTAATCTTATTGAGAATTCATTCATAATTTTGTAAAAAATATTTATAACCTGTGGGATTTTGTGCTAAAAGTTGTCGAGCCATCACCCGAGTTTACCCTCGGTGGTTGGCGCCCCAAAAATAAAATTCAACACCATCCTTATTTTTTATAATTTGTAATTTATTTTTATAATTAGATGCATACTACTTTTTTGGTTCACTTTCATTTTTGGACAGTTACCTGTTTCATTGTGCGGGTGATGGGGTGTGGAAAAGTATCACTCTACACAAACACAGGTATACGGAAACGGGAAAGGGGACGAGAGCAAAAGACCTATAACGATAAGCTCTGACACGTGCCGCATATCAGTGTCGTAAATGTAGGATTATTTGATTTTTAGGAAAATACATATACTACAAATTTTGTAAACTTAGAAACAATTTTTCTACAATTATAAATTATTTTCAAAGAAATCGTGAACCTGACCAAATTTTATTGTAAATTTATTTATACAGAAAACTGGAAAAAGGGTTGAATTTGCTTTTTTATAAATTGATAAGTTGCGAATCAGTTTTTGCTAATCTGATGGAAACAAATTATAGGAATTTTTTATAAAGTCTGCAAAGCTAAAAATTACGTTGAGAAACTGTTTCAATATTCATTGATCGAGAAGAAAATTATTTATCCCATTTATTTATTGCGAAACAAAATTTAATTATAAATCAGCAATTTTCAGAAATATTTTTTCAAAAATAATGAATGAATGTGCAAAGCAATTCTAAACGTGGCCGAATTGCATGTTTATTTACATTGAATATTGGGAGAATTTATAAAGTACTGAATTTATTTATTTATAGGTCGATAAGTTGTAAATATATTTTTTTTAACTTGAGGAAGATCAAATGGAAGAACGAATTTATATATTTTCTAAAGTTCCCAATTTCCGGAAGTTTTCATTTACTAGGAACTATAAAAATATTAGTTTTTGTTATAAACTATGGAAAATGGTGAAAAATTTTCTGGAAAAACAACAGAGGGAGGGACGAACAGGCAGAAAATGAGAAGGTATATAGGAGATTAACAGAAATAGAAAGACAAATTG
>WSXT02045271.1:0-27771 GCA_011762715.2 Neuroterus valhalla | reverse complement strand
CAGGGTCAAAATAACCGACAAACAGTACAGCAGATAGGTATTGGGGTAAGAAAACCAAAACACCACTTTTCACTTCTTAAAAAATCCGCAAGACGAAAAAAAACCGGTACAAAAAGCCGGAGCCAGTCGGGACGCGTGTTGCCACCAGCGACGCCTAGCGGTAACAGTACTAAGAATGATTCGGTTGTATAGGCATTCAAGATTGAGAAATCCGCGTCCGCCTTTACGGCGTGTGATGTATAAGCGCGGAACGGACGAGTTAATATGCAAGCTTTTCTTCATGTGCATCATCTTGCGCATAGTGATGTCAAGGGCCTTGAGCTCGTTCTTCGTCCCTGGAAAGACCCCAAACGAATAGAGTAGAACTGCTCGGTCGGAGCAGGTGTTTGTATTTGCTTTGCAGAACCTCCCTTACTGATGCTGTACCCTCAATGCGGCTCTCACGCACACCCAGGTATTTGTAGGTCTCTCCAGCGCTAAGATGTCTAATAGCACTTCGGTCAACAAGCTGAGAGTCCTTATCTATATCTGCTATCCGTCTACGTTTCAGATGAATCTTGGCACACTTGTCCAATTCACAATACATATGAATTTCCCGTGTATACCTCCCGACGATTCTAAGAGCATCTTCAAGATGCTCTTTCCCAGAAGCATCGATCTTTGAGTCATCCATATAAAATATATGATTGACCTTATGCTCCCGAACATTAGTTCCGCCACAAAGGTATCCACGAGAATCACGGAGTGCAAGAGATAGAGGCAATAGTGTGATGCAGAAGAAGAGAGGACTCAATGCGTCACCCTGGAAGACACCTCTCTGAAAAGTGACACTGTTGGTAGTCACACGATGTTTTCCAGAAGTGATAGTAAATCTGGTATATATATATTTATATTAGATTTATTACTCCATGTATACCCTTTTCGGGTTTTTACATATCTATATTTCCACCTCCCACAGGAGATCGTCAGACATTTAATCCTTCAACTCAAATCCCTTTCCGAAATCCCCAATAACCCCAACTCTCATAATAAGCCTCCAAGCAATGCCTGACGTACTCACTCTTGTTGGATTTTTTGAAAATTTCTGAAACCCCTACCGTCTGCAGCCGGATTTTTAATTTCAAACGCTCGCATTCGCCTGAACATATGGCCAGAGGAGAGGAAAACTGCAGAAAACCGAAACTCCTGAGCGCAGTCGATCATCGACAGACGAGTTCAGATGTAGACAATCGATAGCATCGAATACCTACACCGATCCCCGGCGTCAAACCTCCCGCTAGACAGTAGTTAAACGTCGGTTATATATATATTCCTAAGTACATCCAAACCATCAAATTTATTTTTAGTTTTCTCTTTCGCTCATTTTGATGGCCAAAACATCGACTTCTTACTTATATCTCAATTGATAAATTAATGTATAAATGTCATAGAGGAAAAAAAATATTCTTTCATCCCAAAATATCACTCGAAAATTTTGGCCGGAAATTTCGCCTGTAAATTTTGCCCGAAAATTTTGGACAATTTTTTTGAACAGGGAGGAGCACCTACAGCCTCAGGTGTGTTCCGCACCCAGAGCAACAGCTATGTAGTACTTTGAAAACCTTCTCTCCTCTGGAGGCACTGGACTTACGATTCTCTGTGAAACGCTGTAGCTCTTCCAGAGTGTGAGGTGAGAGACAAACCAGCAACTAGACGGAGTAGGTCCAAGATTCATGCCTCAGCCCTCAAGAGCAATTGTCTACTCCTCAAATAGAAAAACATAAATTTTGATTCGTATATTTATAATTAATTTTATCATCATTTGTGTTATTATTACAATATACAAGCTAATATTTTAGATGTGCAGAGCTTTATCAAGTACATTTTAAATGCATTCAGAGTATGCTCTTTTGACATATTGTTCCCTTACATTTTGAGCTCACAAACAGTGATCGGAGGAAATCAGTTTATCGTGTTGAATGATTGAGCAAATGAAAGCAACACTTTACCATAAATAATAGAAAACTCGAGGAATTTTCGGATACCTAAAGAAAAATTTGCAGAATTTCTTCACCAAGAATTCCATATGAGCAAAAATGTACTCGTGTTTCAGTCGTGTGAACAGGAACTTTCTGCGGTGTTATAGTCTATATTTCAGGTTGGTCTTAAAATAAATTCACAGAGCGCTCAATTCGAATATTGAATATTCAACACAAAGAATATTCAATTAATAGGATATACCGTAAATTTACACATAGTTCAAATAAAAAACCAATTTATGAAACAAAAGACCGAACACTTGGCTGGTCAAGTTCCAACCGATTTTTATAATTCTTCAGGTGAAAATTCGCGAGAACAAAGTTCACGAGCTCACCGAATAACTCTCCCAATGAATTCTCACCAGAGAGTAATTTTTCACGACTTAGATACGGAAATTACGTCCACAATAAATCAATGGCGGTTTCGCCCTTTTCAACGATCTCTTGATCTTGGTTCTCAAATAACAATCTTGCAGTCATCAGTCCATCCTAATCTTAGCTTGGTTTCTGAGCTAAAGGTTTACTGAGTGAATTAGAACATAAGAAAATCATCAATCTCACGCGATAGTCGCAGCTCTCGTTTTGATTGTCTTTTCACTCGTGTAAGAATTCATTTTCCATCAAATTCCAATTCATTATTATCATTCCCCATTAACCTAATCTTGATTTATATTTGCCTTCACTAACTTTGAGGATCGATGCGAGCCGATCGTGCAGAGTCCCTATTATCCAAACTTTAAACTAGAGGATACCAGAGGGTGATATTCCTTCCGCGAACAACAGACCCTTATATCGTGCTCGAAACTTGGTAGGCTTTTCTGTAGATCGCTCTGACACCTCTTCCCTAATCTTGATTAGCGACTGATAAGATTCAATGTGTAATCTTAGAGTTCTTGTTAAGCCACCTCCAAAGCGTGACACGCACCCATACATCAACCTAATGAGACCTCTACCAGTACTTTTTTTTAGAACTGAATTTAGATCACGTTCCGATTCAAGTATTCATTTTATTCATTTCATTCCGTCAGAGTCTGACAATATGGCCCGCATCGCGTGTGAGATTGTTGCATTTAAACGATTGACTTGCTCACCAGCTTATGGATGACGAAAAGAATTTAATTTAGGCTGTGAATCGATGTCAGGAACCGAGCGCTAGGTCGGCATCTGGTAGATGACTCTCATAGGTTGAGCGGCAGTAGGCGGAATCTGGCAGTACAACCATGTACTGCATCCGACTTACTACATTTCTAAAGATGTGCACCGGGGAATAGTGGACAAATCTACAAATTTTTCCCAAAATTCTGAAGATGTCTTCCCTTGTAAAAAACTTTTATGCTGGCGAAATATTAGGCCGAGAAAGCAGCGTTTTCAAACCAACTGACCTAAAATGGGTAAGAGTGTGAACATGCTCCTTACTCAGGAACAGGAAATGCAGCTGGCTTTGCACTAGGTGCCCTAAACGATATTCTGCATGATAGATAAATAAACGTTTATTCTTCAGCCTATGGGCCTTGAAAAATTGACTTGCTTACACCACCACGTTTTACCTTTTTTTTCAAGTACTTATCTCTAACATCCTTCCACAATTCATACAATGTTCTTTACCACTATGACCGCTCGCATTGCCTTGCCTTCATCGCTTTGTCTCGAACGCATTTTCCTGCGTTTCGCCAGCGTCGCATTACCAAACGCTGCCACCGCGGTTCCTACATATTGACTTAGTTGCTACTCCTCATCTACTATTTAGATTATTTACATTGATGTCACATCTACTACCTCTCCTCCTTACACATCTATCTCCATTCCTCCTTCTTCTTCCTTTTCTTCCTCTCCATCTTACCCAGCACCCCCTCTACCCATGATATCGCCCTTTTCTCCCCTCTTTCATGCAGAATCACCTCCATGCTTATTCCACTCCCTTCCAAATCCTCGCATTTTTTCACCCAGTGTTCCACCTTTGCATGCCCCTTTCCACACAACTCGCACATTCTCTTCTCCTCCGGAAGCCAGAACCTCGATCTTCTTATCCTCTCCTCTCCTTCTGCCTTCTCTCTCTTCATTCCGTTCTTCTTAAAAATCTCATGCACCTTTCTTCCTTCCTCGTGACTTGTCCTCACTTCATCCGCATGTAGACTATTTTTCCGAAAACACCTTCCTCTTTCACCCTTCATCTTTCTATCACCTCTCCTCTTCTCCTTCTTCCACCAACACTCCCTCACAAGCCTACTTCCCCTCTCTTCCAAGAATTTTTCCCCATACTTACACGCTCGGCTACCTGTCAGGATCCCTTAACTCGTTCTCTCCGTCTCCCTTCTAACGATGTAACTAGGTGTGCTTTTGTACAACCCTGGGGTCCATTTAATGTACCTCTCTCGTACCCTATCAACCTCCTCACTTTTCTTCCACCTCGACACTTATACTCCATACAGTAGAACACCCATTAAAAGCGAATCGAACAGCTTTATCTACTTTCAATCTCATCCCTCGTCCTTTCCAACCCGTCTCCTGAACATTCCGCATTCAACTATAACCGACTCCTATCCAGGTATCTTCTCAACCTTTCCATCATCTCCTCTAAGGCCACTTCAAAGTGACCAATGTCAACCTAGAAATTGATGTCGGTGGTCCCCGTGTAACTGGCTTTGCACTAGGTGCCCTAAATGATATTCTACAAGAAGTTTCCTACACATTGATATCCAAAGTGACCAATATTAACCTCGAAAGTGATGACGATGGTCCCCATGCATCTGGCTTTGCACTAGGTGCCGAAAGTGATACTCTGCAGGAAGTTTCCTACAAATTCATATCCAAAGTGAACATTGTTAACCTCGGAATTGAAAGCGATGGTCCCCGTGCATCAGGCTTTGCTCCAGGTGCCCTGCCCTGTGCTTTGGCTCTGCTGGCTATAATGACGACGTAGCAAGCCTTCGTTCACGGACCGAAAGATTCACGCACGAACACGATTTTCTGATATTATGTTTTTATAGCGTCGTTCTTTCATCGAAGTGATAAATCCATGATTTATTCCTTACTTTCAATTATATCCAAATCGAGAAGAAATCTTTCGGCAAGGATAATTGATAAAAGAAAAGAATGAAACCTTCACGGTCGGGTCACTATTTTGAGATCGCGTCCGGCTACCAACTTCTAAAATTATTATAGTCAGTATTTCGGGTCATTCTTTGGATGAATTCACTAACCATCCATCTCAAATATTGAATAATAATTAGGAAGAATTGTTTATTAATACAGTATTCCGTAAAATTGCACAGAGTTCAAATTACAAACTAATTTTTAAAACAAAGTACCAAACACTTAGCTGATCAACTTTGAACCGATTTATTATATTTCTTCACGCGACAATCCACGAGAAGGAAGTTCACTGGCTAACCAAATAACTTTCTCAACGAATTCCTACCGGAGAGTTAACGATCTCTCGATCTGGTTGTGCTGAAAATGATGCATAAAAAAAACAAAGCATGAACAAAAAGTTAATCATACCTACTATATTTTACACCATTAAAAGCCTGTTTCTGTACATTGGTCGCTAAATGCTTTTTTTTTGTAAATCAAACAAAATTTATACACAAAGTTCTGATGATGGTCAGCATTCAAAAAAGACGTCAACAGACGTTGAGAGGTTAAGTTCAAACCAAATCAACAAAACTTTCTTGACATTATTATGGATGAGTGTAGCTGCCAGCCACGAATATTAGAAAAATACAAATATATAGATGTTATAAGGATGTTATTACTCTAAAGTCCTTCCATCCGGACACAACCTTGGCTTTTCCTTCCCTCAGCTCCTCCAGTCTCCTCATTTATCCAACTTCCTGTCCACTTTTATCCAATATTCGTCTTACACAACTACTCACACTCCTGTCTCCCTCTCATTCTCCAGTACAGACCTCTTACACATGTTCCCACAGCTCCACTTTATAACCACACATTCTACACATTATCTCTTCTTCGTCCATCCAGTATCTATATGCATTCATTCCCTCTCCCATTCTAAACCGTTACACTCTACTTCACTTACTCTCCTTCCTTAACTTTGTCAGGTATTATAGTTCTCCACCCATTTAACCATCTTATACCACCTATTGTCCTGCGATCCCATGATTTCCCTCCATCTCTTCTCTTCATGTCTTATCATCATCTCCAATTCTATTTCCTGATATTCTACATACCCTTCGTGAAAACCACATTCTATCCTCATCCACTGTCTCTCTCCTTCCCATTTTGAGCATTCTGTACTGCTTCTATTCTCTCTAGACCTTATCTCCTTCGGGCACCCTTGTGTGATTTTGTTTCACCCTCCCCTCTTTAGCTTCCTTCAAACTTCCTTGCTCTCTTCGTTTACCGAACTCCCATAACCCACCTCCACCTTTTCCTTACTTGCAGCTCGTTACCTGATCCCCCGATTCAAAACAAACCCTAAGTAACAGGGTTTCTCAACTACTTCAATTTTTTCTCCGTTGGATTCTCGATTTTACTCTATCTTCTTCCTTCTATTCCATATTATCTTGTCTCAGAAACGTTTGACGTTAAGTCTTTTCCTCTTACGTACTCTTCAAACCGCTTTCAACATCAAATTCAATCCTCTTCCGTCCTCTGCTAATAATACCACATCATCCACGTATGCTAAAAAGTCAAACTTACTGCTTCCTTAGATCGCACCTCCTTTCCCTTCTTTCATTAGCTTTTCCTCTAAGTCTGACAGCAATAAACATACAAGAGGAACTCATGTAATATTATGTAAGTTGACATTCGAAAAATGGTTAATTTTATAGTTCACATACATATATCGAAAACCCTGCAGCCGTTTTTTCCAGTGGGCTTCCGCTGAGGTTTAAAATTATTACAAAAATCCTAGTGCTCGGGGATTCCACCAGTCATCGATCTAAGAGCGTCTGGAATACAAGACCTAAGTGGCCTTGAAGTAACGCACTGGCTTTGCAATCACACAGTCACGGTTTCGATGCCCCACGAGAGCATTTTTCTTTTCTTTCTCCAATTTGCCCCGTATTTATTGATTGAATTTTTCAGTACTATAACTAACTATGTTTACCAATGCTCATATTTATATTTTTCGAAATATATGTAGACTTGATGTAGTAAGAACGCAAGTTCGCCGTTATACAATACATATTAGCAATACTAAAAAATTTGTGCTTTCAATGTTTTTATAATAAATACCACCCTTCTGACTTTACTATGAACGAGTGAGATAAGGCTTTTTGAATACGTGTCTGAAAATACTGTTCAATTTTATATTAGTGCTCATGTTATCTTTTTTGTTCCCATACTACTTGATAAATTATCTTGATGAATTTTAATTTTCTACACTAAAAACAATTTTTCAGCTCCACATTTTTTTCCTCAGTAACTTTATTGTTTTGTGTCATTTTTCCACCACTGCTAACATGCATTCTATAACAGTGAATTTGCGTCCTTATTACATCTAGTTTACATTCCATTAGTCATCGATGACTAGTGGAATCCTCGAGCAATAAGATTTCTGTAATAATTTTACACCTCAACGGAGGCCCACTGGAAAAAAACGGCTGCAGGGTTTTTCATATATGTGTGTGAACTGTAAAATCAGCCTGTTTTCGAAAGTCCAATCACATGACATCACACGAGTTCCCCTTGTAAGCAACAGCGGACTCAATGTGGAGGCTCGCTTGAGTCCTCTTCCTGTCCAGAATTCCTCTCCTTTCTCTTTTCATATCCTTACTCTGAATCTATTCTCGTCAAATATTTCTTTTATTTTTTCGATCAAATCTTCTTATACTCCCTTTTCTTTCGTTGCCTGCGACAATAACCTCCTGTTTACTGGGTCGAACGCTGCTTTGATGTCTACAAACAAGGCTACAAGTTTTCTTCCCTACATCCCAAGTTACTATTCACTAAATAATGTAGGACGTGAATATTATCAGTTGTTCCCATTCCTTTCCTGAAACCCGCCTGGTTGTGAGGGATAATCCCCTTCTCTTCTAACTGACTCTCTAACTTGTTTCCGAGCACTTCCGCATAGATTTTATACCCCACCGACATCAGTGTGATACCTTTGTAATCCCCTACCTTTTAACCCTCTCTTTTTTTAATAAGCGGAATAACCAATTCTGTCCTCCACCTTCCAAGCCAACTTTCTCCTCTTTATACTTTGTTTCAGATTCTCCAAATTTTTTATTTTCACCCCTTTTTACGGAAATTTCGAGAACAAGAGAATTTTCGTTGAATTAGCGGAAATTCAAAGTTGAGAGTTCATAAATAAAGTATTTGAAGTTACTGCCCTCGGGAGTGTTATCATTCCATAAGGGAGTAATGAAGACGTACGACGCATGCATGGGCAGCTGTACATGGGCTCATGTCACTTTTCAGGAATAAGGAGGTTGGCACTCGCATTGCAGGCGAGAAATATAAGGTTTATCTCAATTTCAATTAAAAAACGTTGTATCCCAGAGAAGAGCTTATTCAAGAGGTCATGCATTTCATCGTAGGATCCACTGATACTATCAATCTGAGTAAGGTCGATATAAAGAATGGAATAGAACAAGAAAGCTAATACGCTATGTTACTATACAAAATATTTTACCCTCGGAACATCGAGCCATTGACAGCAGCAATATAGAATGAGACTATAAACTTTGAATAGCAGAGATCTAACGTTCTTATTGAAGACAAGGCTAACTTATGGTTGAGAGTCAAGAGGAAAAACTGAAACAACTTAGGATCTGCGTGGTTCCGACAAGTGTGCACCCTGCGTGGGAAAGGCTTTTTCGAGAGATAAAAAAAACCCTAGATCTGATGCGCGCTTCTGCAATCAAAGTCACTAGGACTATGTCACCTGAAAAATCGCTCCAAATCCATCAGAATTTTGAAAAACAAACCTATCACGGAAGATTCAGAAGTGCTTTACTTATGCGAAGGAAGATAAGATTAATGCTAATGGCGACTAGGATATCATTCTAACAGAAGAACATAAAAGATGTTGCAAGAACTTGCGGGCAGTAAATATTTATTCATTATTGACGCAGTGGCTATGACTAGTAAAGATAAAAGAAACCTGCACATAACCTACATTGGCTATTAGCAAGCGTTTCTAAGGAAAAGTCATGACTATTTGCCTAAAGTTCTTGAAATTAACAAGCCCTGTTCAAATATTGACGACTCCCTAGGGCGTGCAATAATGCGTTAGCATACAAGAATCAAGTTTTTCGACCATGATCAAGCAAGAACAACTAGCAAGTCAACTATGTGACAAAGCAGTTTCCCATTGACATACGATATTTGGATCAAGCCTAATCAGCCATAATAAAATCTTATCCACCAACATATATGCTATCCACACCCTAACTTACTGTTTTGGTCTCTCCGAATAGTCAAACACTGATCCTGTTAGCATATATAGAAGCATCTACTCTGTAATTACAAGACACAGAATGCACTTCAGTAATTTGGCGATTGAAAGGGTATTTCCAAGACGACATGAAGGGGTAAGGGAGCGGGATGTTGCGCTTTGAAAACCGATTTGCTAAGCAGATCACGATCACATGCCCTTAAAATAGTCTCTTGTAGAAACTTCTAATAAAAGAGAAGAAACCATATAAGAAATAGAGGTCCAATGGGGAAAAAGTGCTTTTCACAGGCAGCAAACCAAATTGTTAGATTGATGCGAAGTGGACAGAGGGGTATGCAGTATTGAACTGACAATGGGCATTCTGTTTCTGGAAACAAAGGAACATGTGTCGAATGTGTAGAAATATCAACGAATTCGTCGAGCACACCATTAATGGTTGTCTCGTAATGACTTAGTATCTCTAAGTTGCGACCAATATCAGACAATATATATTAAAAACTTGCCGTAGACCTCGGTCTCCTAAAGGAATGAATGTCTTTCTATAATACATTTATGTGCTTGTTTGGAAGATAGAGACCACACCTCATACTTGGATGTTACTATTCAGAAAATCACTATATCAAAGCCAATAAACCAGACAACATGCTGCGTTATGAAATAGGTAAAAGACGCTATATCGTCGACACTCGCGGACATCCTATAAAATTAAGATAAATGAATTCAGAGAAATGTGAAACATTCATCCTTCCTGAATTGTGACTCTAGCTACAGGAAATATGCACGCGAGGAGAACGCGTACAGCACAATGATAGGCTCTAAAAAACTAGAACTCTATGGAGTAATAGATAGTTAGGCTGCGTTAGGACAACAACGGTAATATATCAACTCTAAACTACACCATACACCTATTTTGGTTCCTACTGAAGATTCGAGCAAGAAATTCCGGACATCGTTGAAGCGGAACAAGAGAGAACCAAAGCGAGATCTCGATCTAGGCCTGCTATGACCTCACCCGACCTCTCACAATCAGAGCGACACGGAGGGAAGGGATAAATCGATTCGGAATTCAGAAATACCGTCTATTTAGCCAACTTTATATTTACGGCTTTCGCATTTGCTTGTACTCCCACATGAAGTGCTTCAGTGCAAGTCGACCGGAAAACCTCCTTAGAAAAAAGAAACCGGAAGGAGCAGAACACTAACAAAAGTATATTACTCATCCGAGCCTCGGTCGGAATCAGATCTGTTAAAGCTGAACTGTATAACTATCATTAGTTTCTAGTGGGTTAGTCAGATCTTTTGTGAAATTGACAATCGCTCATCAGGGCCAGTCTCGTAATTGATTTCTCTCTTGGGAGAGTGAATACACAAAGTCCCTCCTAGTAAGGTCACACACTTCAACAGTGAATCCTCGAACTGATCACACACCACGGGAGAGTAATCGACCATTTAATACGCGACTCGTCTTTTAAAACAGCAATACCTGTCTCCTGACCTCTATTGTTCTAAAGTTCTCAGGTAGGGATCAGTTAGATATGAAAAGGGTCCTGTCGGTGACAGTTGTATAAATTCACTAAATCTTCAACCAGCGGGCACTTGACTTAGTTTGTCGGTGATGATAAAAACGGGGTTCACTTGAACAAGAATTTTAAGACCCCAAAGAAATAATGTGTATTATATAATAATTATACATTTGCAATATGGGTATCTTAGGGCTGGAGAGATGGATTGGAAAGGAGCGTTCTTTTACAGAGCCACAGAGCAGGCGACTTAAACACTTGGCCTGAATCTTAAGATCAGATGTAAAGTCAGGGCATTACTCCTTTAAGATACCTCATTTCTGGGGGCGCAGGTAGAGGAAACAGAGGTCAAAAACTTCCTGGAACAACATGAAGACAAGGTGATGTATAAAAAATTTCACAAAATCTTGCGAGATCAATCCTTGTCACATGAGGCAACGTTCGCTTTACTCAAATTATCTGGACTCATTTCGGGTACAAAGAGTTTTTTTCACGCGTCAGGATGCTGCGATTTTCAAACTCAGCATACCGTAGCCACATATAAGTTCAAAAACCTTCCAGCAATAGGTGCAGGGCGTGTCATCAACTCCCTGAACACCTATGGCACATACTATCTACTTGTTCTTTTCGAGCAGGAACGGCGTATATGTACAAACACAATGAAGCCCTAAGAGTGCTCCACTACGGTCTTTGTCGCTCTTTTATCGTTGGCTGCGACCTTGCCCTGTCGAACGCTCTGAGGGAGATAGAGTCGATTGTTGAGAACGAAGAGTGCCGAATTTACTAGAACTTAAGGTTTTCGGCAGTAGTCCATATTTACAGGAATTTTTGGACAACTACAACGAGAGACTAAGTGACGTGCCACCCATTCTATAATTTTAATGATAATGATAACCTTCGAAGATGAAGCGCGATAACAAGAATAATATTTTCTAACGAGGATGTGATTACAAAGCGTGGCCAGAGTGACCGCTTTTATCAAAATTTCCTTGGCAGCCAAATGCTGACAGGCCTGCGCTAGGTGGCCAGTTTGCCACCATTTTGTTATCATGTATGCGTAAACGCACGGCGCCCTTATGCTCTACTATCCAAGACTGGTGAAATTTGACCATTCCAGCCTAATTTGAGATTTGGATATCATTAATTTTTGGTGCACTGTGCCTGCATCGGAATTACAAGTGACTAAACCCTGAGCGCGTGATTAATAATTACAAAGGCGGGGCAAATGCCGAGTCTCACTGATTGCCTACCACTTCGACAATTCCAAAAAAATTAACAGTTTGAATCTAACAACATAATGAGACCGTGCGTCTTCCAGATTTGTGACAGAGTCCGTTTTCCTTTTCTGTAAGGATATTTGTGGCTTCACACTCAACGTAAACTCTGTCGGAGGTAGATAAGCATTAGACACTTCTACATAGTTTGCAGACGTGCTATCGTTCGAAGGAGCGACGGAATGTGGTTGTAAGGTTTTTTTAAACCATTGTAAAACAGTGATACCGTTTAATCCCTCAAGTGGTTTGGCAGAATGTAGCCAGACGAGGGAAGAGGCCCTGAAGAAAGGTCTATTATTTCGCCTGTCCGAATTGGCTGTTATATTTCCGAGAAACTATAGTAGTCATTTTCGTTTTTTACATCACGCAGCCACAGAGTAAACCACTGCCAGTGACAAAATGATAGGAGAAGCAAATTCAAATTTGATTCATCCAAGCTGATCCACTCAATAACGGATTCGTAGCTGCTTCAAGTTGAGGGACTAGAGTAGATTCAGTCGCAAGAGGTTGATCGAGTTAGTCTGGCGCGCATGCATCAGAACCCTTAGGTGGAATGATAAACGCGGTCCACTAAATGTTGCGATTCCACAACCTCTGGAGGAGAAAGGTTCTCTTAGTACTAAGTAGCTGTGCTCTTCGTGGTTCGGAACTCAACTCAAGCTATGGGTCTCCCTCATTACTGAGTATGTGGTGAGGTGTGTAAAGGGATAGAGTAAAAGGTTATACAAAGGCCCTTAGGCCGATAAAAGTGAGAGAGCATAAACAAAATATTGGAAAATTTGAATAACGCTCAGAGACATTATATTCTACAAAACGGAAATATGTACTCCAGCAGCCCTGGTATTTACGAACACAGCCACAAGAAAATTACATTGACTGCAAACGCCACTTGCCAGGTTCTCCCGTTGGGCATCAGCATTATTCTTCAATCAACTGAGGTTTCTGAGTCCAAGGAAGTCAACTTGATACTATACAATGATTTATTAGAGCCCATATATGCATTTTCTGTTTGCTTTCATTTAAAATGGATGCGCGATCTAAACATACCAATTTTGACAATGGAATAACAGGGTTTAAGATAAATGTGCTTACCTTAGTGATCAAGTCTTTCGCTCTGCTTTCGAATAAGTGTTCCAATTTTTGGGTATCTACAGGAATGGGTGACAGTTCATCCCATATCATTCTTCTTTGATCCAACCTTGATAAAATGATAGGGTCATCTCTAACTTCCTTCCAGAAGAGCTTCACTGTTTTTTTGTTTTTTTTTGTTGATACAAGTGGTGGACTTTTTGATGTATCACTAGATTCTACAGTATGAGATGGAGAAGATTTAATTTTCACACCGAGCAACGTTTTCGATTCGCCTGGAAGGGGTGGTGGTACTCTAGCTCCTAGTGGTGGTGGAGGTGGAGTTCGATAACTGGTCGAGGGTGGAATCATCGGTGGCGGTGGTGGCGGTTTGCCGTTTGTTGTATTTACAGGACCTAGGACATCAACCTCGTCATCTGTATTTAGATCCGTGAAGTCTAGATCACAAATACAGAGCGGCCTTTCTAGTTTGCTGATCAATTCCTCCCAATGAAGCTCATTCTCTGATTTTTTCATTTCCAAAAATTTTGATGAGTTCTCATCTGTAGACGTTTTTACAATCTCTATTTTTGACTTAGACTTTGCTAGGCCTTCCTTCGCTTTCGAAATCAAACCACTCATATCCCCTATCCTGAAAAATCATGAGGTTCAACAGCGGTCCAAAGGGTTATGTAATACAAATTTTCACGCAACTTTAATTGGAAAATTCGAGGCGTATACATGAATTTGAATATTCCTAGAGTATATGAAGAATTTAAAGGCATCATTCTCAAAAAATGCGAGGGGATTTCAGAGATTTCTAGATATTAAAGATTGCAGACGAATCCAAGTAATTTAAAAAGTTTTCAAGTTACTTGAAAAGAATTCATCTGACTTCAAGGTCAGTTTAGCTTATTGTTGAAATATAATTCAATATTATAATCTTAGGCAAACGTTTTTTCAAAGCCCTTATATTTTCGCGTAAATTCAGGGTGGGAATCTATCCAGGAACTCAGATGTGAAATTAGGTATACGAGGAGTCCAGGTTACAATGGACAATCATTACACTCCATGTCTCATGACCAGGACTTTTTGAAAACGCTGTTTCATCTCAACACCTAGAGCTGCGTAAGACGTGTGCTTCAGACTATTTGCAAGGAGTCCCTAATATTTCAGCAAAAAAGCTGCTATAAGGAAGTTGAAATCAAAACAACTTCCTAGTGGGAAAATTTTATGATCAATTGACGAGATTCAGAGAAAAAATGAGAGAAGGGAAGGTATATGGGAAGGTGGAGAAAGTAGTAAAAGAAGGCAGGGAGTGGGGAGTGATAAATAGGAGGAGAGAAAAAAGAGAGTACGTAAATGAGGAGATACAACTTAATGCGTGGACAGAGTACTTCAATGGTCTGTTAGAGGGGAGGAACAGAGGATGCGGGATGAATAGAGAGAAGTAATAAGGAGGGAAGAGAAACATCAGAATGAGATAAGCAGAGATCAAATGAATGAGGCAATTGACAGGCTGAAAAGAAATGAAGCAACACGTGAGATTGGCACGGAAAATGAAGCGCTGAAGTATGGTGGTGAAGAAAAAGAAGAAGAAGAAGAAGAAGAAGGAGGAGGAGGAGGAGGAGAGAGAGAGAGAGAGGGGGGGGAGAGAGGCATTTGGAGAGTATGCAACAAAGTATGGAGGAGTACAGGATGGCTGGAAGAATTTATTACAGGACTGCTGGTACCGTTTGTTCCCGCATGTTTTTTGAATAAGTGGCAAAACCCCGTAAGAAATAGCGGAAACTGGATGTTTCAGTAATAAAACTAATTTGTGGATCTAGGGCAAACATAATTTTCATGTATTTTGAACCGTTGAATACTAATTTTGAGTGCATTCAGATCATTAGCCAGAATTTGGCCCAATAAATTGCAGATTCGGATCAAGCAAATTAAATTTCATGGAAACCTCCTTTGATTCGAGTCTACAAAACTTTTTTATCAAGATAATTCCAATTGTTTGCGATTTTTGCAAATTTCATGGGTTTCATACAATTTTCGTGGGTTTCTTACAATTTTCTTAGATTGAAAATGGCTTATGATCTGAGTGCACTTGAAATTAGTATTCAACTGTTCAAAATACATGAAAATTATGTTTGCCCTAAATCCACGAATTATTTTAATTACTACAATATCCAATTTTTGCGATTTCGTACGGTCTTTTGCAATTTATTTGAAATTGGAGGGTGTACGGCCTAAACTGACTTTAAATTCGGATTCAGCAGCTCGTATAACATGCCCGTAGATAGGTCTCGTCCGGTGTACAAAAAAATTGTTATTTTTTGTGCGCCGGTGTTATTTGCGGAAGTCCCTATGGAAAGGTTAGAAAGACAGGTGGAAGAAAAAAAAAGATGTGGCCCACACAAACAGACGGGTTTTAGAAAAGAAATGGCGTTAACGCACAACATTTACGTCCTTTATTATTCAGTCAATAGGAATCTGGGACAGAAGAGAGGGAAACTAGTGGCTCTGTCCGTAGACTTTAAAGCAATGTTCGACCCAGAGAAGGGTGTGGGAGGAGGGAGAAATTTATGTAAGCACTAGGTTCAAAGTAAGGATAGGAAATCAGAAAGGAGAAGAATTTTTCACAGGAAGAGGGCTGAGGCGAAGCTGCTTGTTGAGTCCGCTAATGTTTAGTATTCTATTGGCAGAATTAGAAGGAAAGTTGACTAAGATAATGTGTTTCAGGAACAGAAGCAGTAAAGTGGAGTATGAATGGGAGTTGAGTGAACAGACGGTGGAACTAGTAGAGGAATTCTGTTACTTAGGATCTCGGTTCGAGGCCACTAGAGGGTCTGCAATTTTAATGGAAAACGTATCTCACAAACCTTTTTAATATATTTTGAATTCAGTTTCTGAAGTTGGATGTACCCCTCAAGGGCGTTAGATCATTCCGTAAAAGATTCACCAAATCTGTAGAGTTAGACCGAGGACGCGCAATTAGCAAACGCAATCTATATACTTTATCCTTTTTGATTGAAAATTCAACTAGCTCAGAATTCATTTCTTTTTCTTTGGTTTAATTTCGCAATTATAATCGAAATAGGATTCTTGTTTGGTTGAACAAACGTCGGTCATTTGGTTGTGAATTCAACTATTTTGTTTAAAATGAAACGATTTATACATAAATTGAACTATTCTAGAGAAATCAAGTTTTGAGTCGAAAATAATATTTTGGTTTAAAAATTTGTTTCCTCATACCTGAAATCGTAGTCATTTTTGATTGAAATATCAAACAATTCATTTTACAAAAACAATTGTTGTTGAATATTCAACTATTCGGTAGGAAATGCATGTATTCTGTCAAGAATACGTCTCTTTTGATCAAAATTCGAATCTTCTTTCCCATTGTTATATTACCTGTTACATATTTTTTATATGTTTTCTGAACAACTAGTACTTTTTTTCAGAAGTTTCCAACTAGATATTCACGGCTACTAGTGAAGGAAATAAATGTATGTCAAATTCAAACGAGATGTACATGAGGAATTCCCAAGTATGGATAGTTTTCTAATTATAAGCATTATATAATCAAATTACGAATATGTAGTACAACATAATATGGAAATAAGAGTTAAGATCCGAAGTGTTATTGAGAATTTGTACTATTGTAAACAAAAATTGGTTATTTTGAAATTGAAAGATGTTTTTTTGTAACGAGGAAAAAACAAAAAGGAAAGAAAACCATTCTATATTGTATATTCAGATGTTTGGCCTTCATAGAAAGTACTTTATACAGAAACTTTCGATCTCCCGTAAGGGCGGTTAGACTTTTGAACTTTTGGAAGTAGGTTTCTGTTCTTCGCCTATCGTATGCTTGTGAAGGGTAGGCCATTCTAGACTCTGAGTCAAGCAGGGATTCTGAACTCGGCGACTAAAACCAAGAAAACATGACCTGTAATAATCAATGAAAATATACTGAAAGCGAGGAAATCTCTCAGATTACTAAATCTGATATGCTGAAAGAGAAAGCGCTTCTCAATTAACAAGGAAAAGGAAGCAGCCTGACAATTTAGCACCACGATACCTAACTCCAGCCGCTGAGACGCAGTCAACCTACAGCTTTATAGCTTACTCAAAGTGGAAGGAGAAATCAGCTTGAGGATTTGGTACCACAAACGGTGACGTCAGTCATAGAGCAGCATTTATCAACAATGAAGTTAGAAAACGTAAGTCACAACAAGAAATATGGTCCTCATTACTTTTTTTGAAATTTGACGTGAATTCTCACGATGAGGCAGAGTTGGATATCCAAGCGTAACGAATACTTCGCGTGCTCTCAAGTCCCGAGTTCCTTCATTAATGTAAAATCATATTGGATTTGAAATAAGTGGGTTGTTATAGCATGACATATTCCATTTGTTTGTAATTAAATAAACACTATTAAATTAAGCGAGCGATTATTTAAAATTTGTGTACAAGCATAGACAAGCAAACTGAATTTTTAAATAGAAAGTAGGAAGACACAAACCATAAACTTAAATTCATCCGATCCTTCTACTACTTATTACTTCTACTTCTACTGATGAACTCAATGGAAATTCCATAACAGATAGAAATATGAGTGGGAGTGATGCAATTAAAACAATGTCTAAAAAACTTGAAGAAATATAAACACGGTTGATGACATGAGAAGAATCTTTACGAAGATATCAAGACTTCTTAAAAGAAGATAAAGGCAACAGTGGCGATAAGGAATCATTGGAAACTTCGGAACATGATATTACAAAAACAATAACATTTTTACCTAAATTAGATGGTTCCAGTCTAGGAAATGTTATTTAACTTATACAAACAGCCAAGAATAAAATGGAAAGAAACAAATTATGAACTTTGTTACATGCAATCATTGCTAAAAAATTGAGTTTGCTGGGATCAGATCAGATAATTCATCGATAATATAAAAAATTCCAGTTCAGAAATCATGTTTACACATGTGATACAAAGGGTACACCGCATCAAAACCTTTTTGAGGAATGTTCGTAAAGAACTTGTAATGAGGATATATGAATCCTATAATCGAAACGATAATTAGGGAGGGGAAAAACGGAGCGTTTAAGTGTATGCTAATTGGGATAATTCAAAGCAACAGGTATTAGAGAATAGACTAAAGGATAGAGTGAAGCTCTAACTAAAAACGGAGATGAAGCAAGTCTTAAGGAAGAGAAAAGCTCTTCAAAGATAGCAATAGCGAAGACAAGACCTGAGGGAGAGAGAAGGTATTCAAAGATGGCTCGTGGGAGACGCCTAGGTCGTGTTTTCGCTGCGTTCAACTAATTTCGAGCGGGAGGTCTGAATCTGAGAATGCGTGTGTCCACTCGATGATATGAAATGTCTACACTCAAATTCAACACTCGGAAAACTGTCTGTACCTGGGAGCAGGTACAAATCTTTCGAATACCGTCCGAAATGTCAAGAAGAGTCCACTGCAAGACAGCGTATCGTCTTTCAGTGGCTCATGTGAGGCCAGGTTAGGATTCTATGATCTGTTTGAATCCCTTCCAAATAACAATGACGGAAAACCAGATACAATCGTAAAATCATTTATCGAACACACTTCAAAGCCCTATTAACTGTACCATACCTTTCGAAGGACGCGTGGTTTGCTCGTCAGTCTAAGGATGTGATGAACTCTTGCTCGAAATTATAAAAGAAAAATTGGATACATTTATTCGCGAAAAGGAAAGAAATTCCAGCTATGCATCCGAAAAACTCACATTTGAGAAATGTTTACCTTCCTCCAGCGTCACGTGCAGTTTGAAGACATGAAATATGTTAAAATTCAAGGAGGGTCCCAAAGTTTCTCAGATAAAAAACTTTTCAATTCTCGACCCAATCAGTGCAGTCAACAAGCACTTGCAGCCTCAACATTGCCATGGATAATAAACCATATACAATTGTAAACCTTATGGAAGAGTAAATCCACACGTTTGCTGAGAAGCCATAAAAAGGCCGCTCTCTGCATATTGGAGATATAAATAGCTCTTCCTCAAAAAATAGTGCTCAGTGTCACTTTATGACACAATGAACGCTCTTAGATGCGGATTTTGCGAAAGTGCTAAAGTCATTTCAGAATTTACACTCATCGTAACTCTGAAGATCGCTATGTCCTTAGATTGCCTTTTAATGAAAACAAATTATAAATATAAATTCGTATCCAATGATTCTTCGTCGCTTCAATATATTTGAAACTCATGCCGACAAGAATGCTCATCTGAAGGGAAATTATTGCCATTTCCTGAATAAATATCGAAATCTCTGTCGTTGATAGATAACAAGCGTCTTATTAAAACTAGTTTCTATCTTCCTTATCAAGCTGTTATACAAGTTGAAAGCAAAACGACATAAATTCGCATTGTTTTCATCGAATACGCAAAAAGCTCATCGAGCGTGTCCTTGAACGAATCGTGAATGGGTAGTCTTGAATTTCTGGATGATCTCTTTACACATTTGAACCCATTTCGATCTTACACATACATGCGTTCACGGCCGACAATGAGAAAATACACAAGCAGGTCGAAGTGCATCCAAACCATGCCGTATAACAAAAAATTCTATACAGCGAAAATCTAAACGATGGCATAGAAGAATTCTTTCCTGATACCGTCAAATGCGGTTCTTTTGTCATCTTTTTGAAGAAAGAGGAGTCGGGCACCCATCCTACCGTAGTAACCGTGTCCAACGAGTACCTTCATGTTGATGGATGATCAACTGGTGCGAAAACGCATCAAGAAACCGCATTACTTTGCAATCACGCAACTGCACTCTTACATAAAGGTAGCTTTCTTCTTAGAAAATGGGTCCTAAATGACTCTTCGTTAGTATCCGAGAAGTCAGACAATCCGCCCAGTACATACATGACGCTTGATCTAAATTCCAACGTAAAACACTTGGGTTTTCAATGGGGCCCTCATGATGACTCCCGTTTTTACAAAATCGATCACGCGGTTGAATACACACGAATGCGTTCGATGATTTTGCTTATAACCTTTGGGGTGGATTACGTTATGAGTGATCTACCACAAGAACGTGAATCTTTCTCTCGCCCTTTCTCTGGACTTGGAATCCTTAAAAATATCCATCTGATTATACATCGAATTTCTCCTGTTCTAATCAATCACCGCATTCTTGTGGCCCCTGGGAGGCATTAACTGAAGCGTTCAAATATTATCTTTCTCGCACAGCTGAGGTTACATTATTAACTTCCGAGCAACTGGAAACGTGCATTCAAGCAAATGGCAAGCTAGTTGCAAGCATTGTTTCAAACTAGGAACTATGGCTGTTATCAAGAAATAAAATCTCCCCCCCCCCCCCTTCAGCATAAACTCGGGCCTATTGTCTCTACTTCCTATGCCCCATAGGGCATCATCTGGGTAGCTGCCGTGAAAACCACAGGCGCTGTATTGAGGAACTTTGTCCGCTCCCTATCTAACTTTTTTCTTGAGCCATCGAAGAAGTCGAAGAAGCTTTACAGTGATTTCGACGTAGAATCACATTTGATCATTCGTATTTCTTGGCCTAGTAATATACCTTTATAAATTCAATTCTAGTTACCCATGAATTTATTTTTTCGTTGAATGTGTTCCTTCATTAGAACCATGCATTTTTACATCTTATTTATCTTTTATTGCCATTGGAAGACCTCCCCCGTTTGTTATTTTCTCCCTCGAGTTCTTTTACGTTTCAAAAATTTGTATTGTTGGTTTGTGAACTCTTTCCAAATCCCTGTCGATCGCCTGTGTACTAATTGACAGATTGAAGAGACTTGCATGTTGGTGGCGGTAGTAGAGTGTGTTGGCTGACAGGTGGTGAAGAGGTTTTATAGAATTTGTTTTGAATGTGCGAGTGGAGTGTGAGGGTGAAAGGTAGAGTGGGTGGGACCCAGGTCAAAAGGAAAAGAAACTTTAGGTTGTCAAGAAGGTAGGCAGATTAGTATATGAGAGATTGAACGAGTAAGGGGAACAAGCGGGTTCAGTTTATTGTTGGGGAGATAAAGGGGTGTGCGCAAGGGCTTCTGGGGTGGAACAAAGGAGATATAGGATAATAAACAGGGTGGAGTGGAAGAGAGGGAGAGGGCAGGAAGGTGGGAACAAAGAAAAGAGACATCTGTAGGTTGCAGTAGGAAGGGTAAATCTCATTTACCGAAGGACGGGCAGGTAGCCACCAAGCGTGAAAATGATAACGAAAGCGTTGGGAGCGAGTTAGATGGACGAAAGTCTTTCAGCACACCACGAAGCTCATTAACCAGTGGTGCGCGATAGAAAGGAAGGAAGTAAAAGGATAAGAGACAGTGTCAGTGTCGGCAATAAAAAGCAAGAGAACATGAGATGAAACGGATGAAAGAGGATATTAGAGTGTGCAAGGAAAGAGCAGACAAAATATTCGAGGAGGTAGAGGGTAGGTTTTTTATAGAATATGGTGGCAGGGTGGAGGGAGAGCAGAACGGTATCTGAGACAAGGGTGAGAACATGATTGAAGCAAAAGTGGGAGAACGTACGGACAAGGAGGAAGAGGTAGTGACGAGGGACAGAATGAGGGCAATGGAGTTAAGAATTGAGAGAAGAGGAAAAGAGGATATAAAGAATGATATCGTGATAAAGGTGCTGCAGGTGAGGAGCGGGAAGAACGGAAGGGATACGAAGCGCTGCTACATAGCATATGGGAGCTTCAGGGCAAGGTGGTTCAAGTGAGGCTTGAGAGGAAAGAGGAGAATGAAGAAGTGGTGATAAAGTTACAGAACTTGCGAGATAAGTTAGCAGTGATGCGGGGTAAAAGCAGGATTAAGGATAAGAAGGTCTACATCGATCACGATCTGCCGTAGAAAGAAAAAAGGGGTAATAGTGGTATAAGGTAGGGGGGGGGGGCCCGATGTGAGAAGGGGGAGGGAAGGTGGTTTCTCTACAAGGATGGGCAAAGTTATAAAAGGCGATCGAGGGACACGGTTTTGAGTAAGAAGGAGGAGATTGTGAAAGACTGGATGGTGGATAGAGAGTGGGCGGTTGCGAGTGGTACGATAACAGGGGATGAAGATGGAGTAGGCTGTAAAAGGCAAGGAGAAGAAGAAGTCAATATGCTGAAGATCAAACGTTCAGCTGAAACTAATTGAACAAAGCAAATAACTTGAGAAAATTTTAAGAAAAATCGTGAAAGAAATATAAAAGTCAAGCAGCCTCATTTCGAAGACATTAGAGCGCGAGGTAATTGATTAGCTTTCAGTGGATAAATCCACAACATGGTTAGACCACACGTCATTTTGAGTAGGAAAACTGAGGATTTCAAGGATGTAGACATACCGGTTTCCTCATCATTTTATTTAGGAACTAATGAGCTAGGCAGAGGAAGGAAAAAGAAATATAAAAACACTCTAATGAACTTGAGATCGAGTAAATCAAGAATAATAGAGGAGATAAACCTATTAGATAAAAATACGGGGGAATCAGATAGAGAAAACAGAGAAATCTTAGGGATCAGAATAAGAGAATAGAATGTGCATGCGGTTCCAAATAATGATGGAAACGAGAGTGGGGAAAATCCTTCTGTGGAAAAAAAGGATTGATTAAGAAATAAATCAGACAAATTTAGAATTTATCACGTTTGGTTCTTCTCCAAATACAGAGAATAGATCGAGAAATCGAAACTCGAAGAAAAAACTTGAAAGGTTAGAAAGAGACGGAAGGAGAAGAACGGAAAGAGAAAGAGTAGGGGAAGCTAAACTCGGACAAGAAAATTAACGTAAGAAATCAATGGTACCAGAAAAACGAGAAGAAATCATTTTAATGCAGAATCCGAGGTACATTCATTTTTAGAAGATAATAGCAGAATTTTCATCGAGTTTTAAATGGGTGCAAATTTTAGAGAAAGTTTTAACTCGAACGCACAAAATAAGGCATCCGGAAATGTGATTCAGAATGAAAGGACGCGTAATGATACAAATTCGGGCGTTAAGAAACTCATACACGCGTTAGTAGATCAAAAGGACCATTTGAACGGTGTTGATATTCTATCAGTATCCATTTAGTCCAGAAAGTTTTAATTCGGCTGCCGGATTGAAAAAATGTTCCGATCAGAAAGTCTATCAGGTTCAACCTGGACATCACTCGCTTGTATGCTTATCGGGTTCCGACCTCATTTCCATCCAGTTCCAGTTTGTAGTTCCCATAACTGTCATCAGTTCAGATTTCCGAGGTCTTCTGGAATTGATTTCAGTTCGCATTCCTACACTATACTTTTCAAACGGCACTTTTTCTTAATCAATCCTTTTTTCCACAGAAGGATTTTACCCACTCTCGTTTCCATCATTATTTGGAACCGCATGCACATTCTATTCTTTTATTCTGATCCCTAAGATTTCTCTGTTTTCTCCATCTGATTCCCCCGTATTTTGATCTAATAGGTTTATCTCCTCTATTATTCTTGATTTACTCGATCTTAAGTTCATTAGAGTGTTTTTATATTTCTTTAGGTTCCTACGTCCATCCGATTCAATGTGGACAATAAAAACATTTACCTAATAGGATTTGCGGATTTTTTCCCAACGAGTTTTAGTTCGTATTTCCCATAACTATTATAATATCGGATTTCATATTTCCGAGTTCATTTTGAATTGATGTCAGATCGAATTCGCACAGTAAATTTTGTTTATGTCGAACCAAGTTTCTATGTCAATTCAGTTCAATTTGGATATTAAGAAGTGTAATCTAATTGGATTTCCGAACTCATTTTAGAGAAGATTAAGTTTGGTTTCCCGAAACGAACTTTTCAATTCTCGAATAAAGTTCCTACATCAACCCGGTTCAATATGAACATTACGGATAGCATAACGGCCTTAATGTGTGAACCCAGTCAGCCTAGTAGGCGAAAGAGGGGATACCGCGTTGCTATGAGCAGAGCTGATAGACCAAATAATCTTGGGACTAAGTTTTGTCCAATCAACTTGGCTCGTAGTAACGCGTTACCCCCTCTCTTGCTCACCAGACTGACTGAGTTCACGCGCTAAGGCCGTTATGCTATCCGGACGCTCAATTGGTTCCAGTTCCGGTTTGCGAAATAAATTCTTTTAATTTCAAACCAACTTCCTACGTCAATCCTGTTCAATATGGACATCAAGAAAAATAATTTGATTGGATTTCCGAATTCATTTCAAACAAGTTTTAGTTCGGATTTCCTAATTCATTTCGAATCGGTCTCTGTTCGAATTTGTAAAATAAATTATCTTAATCGCGCACTAAGTTCCTTCGTCTTCAATCTGAACATAACCAACTATAATCTAATCGGATTCCGAATTCAATTTTCAACCAGTTCCAGTTCGGATGTTCAATAACTATGATCATTCCGGATTTCCAAGTAAATCTTGGGAAGGTCTCAGTTCGTATTTGAAAAATGAATTTTCCAAATCTCAAACTAAGTTACTATGTCAACCAGATTCAATCTGGACAATATAAAGTTTAATCTACTTGGATTTCAAAATTAATTTTGGACTAGTTACAGTTAGGATTGCTGTTGGACTCTTGTTCCGGATTTCTGCGAACCTAGTGCATATAGACGTAACCTCTCTGGAATTCGTCCAGTATGAAATCTAAAATAACTTTTCTAAGTAAAATCCGCAATTCGTCTGCTTTCGCCTGGATTGTATCCAACAATAAATGGTATCCGAAATTAGTCTGCACCTGTCGGAATTGGTCCGCAGCATAAAATCTAAAATAATTTTTTCAAGAGGATTTCGAAATTAGTCGGTGCCTATCCGGAATTCGTTCGAAGTATAAAAACTGGGAAGGTTTTTTATTAGGTGAAATCTGAAAATTTTCCGTTTACTTCCAGATTGCATCCGATCAGAAATAGAATCCGAAATTAGTCCACACCTGTCTGGAGTATAAAATCTGAATTTTTTTTTGGAAAGTGGAATCAGAAATTCATCCGCACCAGTCAGGGATTCGCAAGGAGTATCAAATTTGGAGTTGTGTGTTGTAAAGAGGACTTATATAAATTATCGATTCAACTTTATATAAATGACTACTTATGTCAGTATCGCAGACGATCATGCTTTACGGGGTAGAAATCTGGGCGGATGCCATGAAGAAGAAAAAGCATAGAAGAACAATAACGGAAGTGCAGCAGGAAGGTGCGCTCAGAATTGCCTGCTCTTACCGGACGGTTTCAGAACCAGCGATACTAGTGATCGCGGGCGTCATTCCAATCGACCTTCTGGCCTCTGAGAAGAAGCAGGTGTTCAACAGGCAACCAGGTGAAGCGAACGCGATGACGAAGGAAGAAGCCAGAGCCCTCACGATGGAACAATGGCAGCAACGCTGGAGCAACGACCACCGAGGAAGATGGACCGCAAGGCTCATACCGCAGTTGGAAAAATGGCTCGGACGCAAACACGGAGAGACAAATTTCTATATGACGCAATTCCTCTCAGGACATGGGTATTTCCGTTCCTACCTCTATAGGCGAGAGAAGGTTGGAAGCGCGAGATGCGGGTGCACTGCAGAGAAGGATGACGCAGACCATACATTCTTCGAATGCGATCGATGGGCTGGCTTGAGACACAGCGTTGAGAACAAGGTTGGAGACGTAACACCCGGAAGTATCATCAGGGTTATGCTCGAGAAGGAGGAATGGTGGCACAGGGTAGCTAGCTTTGTCGAAACCGTACTCTGACAAAAGAAGAGAGAAGGACAACTCGAGAACTAACATCCATACGAGCGAAAAATTGGAGCACTCCTAAAACTCCTCTATAAAGCCGAAAGCCGACGAGCCCTGGCGCGACCCAAATCGTGCCGCTGAGGACGACGCGGGAAATAGGAGGGATGATCGAAGGCCGACGAGCCCGATGCACGATTCTGTTGTGCTACTGAGGACGATGCGTATCATCCTGGCTGAGAATGGAGTATGACACTTACAAGAAGAAAGAAACCAGCAAAGGCCTCAAGGAGGCAAAAAACGGCACCCCCCTGAAGTAATGCGAAAGCGTTTCCAGGGGGGAATCATGCCAAGAAGTAGATGGTGGTTTTTTAGTAGGTAGTAGATGGAAACAACATCTTTCCATTCCCAACGTTCGCAGATTTTTCCACCATCCCGCAAAAAAATAAAAAAAGAATAAATAACCGCGAGATGGGTACCCCTTGTAACGATAGATTCAAAAAAGGGAGCCGGTGAAGCTCTTGTGTGTCTTATGGACGCGGAACGACCCTGAAATAAGCGCCTCTGTATCAATCTTCCGAGTGACTTTCCATGTTTCTGGCACACGTGTATGAGCAGGTTTAGATTTTTCACAAACATCTCTTCAACAGTCAACCTCTCCAAGCGGGGCACGCTTTTTCTTGCTTCATATTCGGAACTTTTTCTTGCCACTTTCTGTACCCTACAGCCCTGCTTTTCTTATAGACTTTCAAGCATCTGCTACCTAACGCTATTCAATAATTTACTCATTCAGAAGCATCATAATCCGGTCGAACAAATTGTTCGAAATACACAGCTGTAACATTAAGGTTCTTCTCCTGCATGCATTATCCCCCCCCCCCCCTTGCCCGATATTTCTTAGGAGTCGCCTTCGCTGCGAGTAGTGACAAGATTCATTAGATCTTCATTTATCTTCATCTTCAAGATTCATTCATTCATTAGATGATAAAGTATATTGGAAAGCAGACATTGTAGAAAAGATCAGGGATGAACAAAAGAAGGGAAACCATTCGCAGAGGCAAATAAACGCAATGATTAAAGATGAGGTTTAAGAAGGAGTGGAGTAGATGCAGAACGCATTTAATACAATGCAAAAGACATTATGAAATTAAAGACCTTGATGACAGGAAACTTAAGAAACTTTAGTAGCTTACAGACTGCAGAAACCACAAAGGCATCCTATGCGAAGGTAGTAAAAGAGAGCGAATCTGTAATAATTTTAATCCCCCTAACAGAAGATGCAGAAATTAATTCAAAACATAGTTTTAGAGGAAAAGTTAACATAAGAGAAATAGAAGTTAAGACTCACAGTAGTAAAAAGTTGATGCAAAGGTCAAGTTATTGTAGGATGTGAATTCAAAAGGATTTCAAAAGGATTTCGACAACAGTGACGGTAAATTCACAATAAAAATTCTGAAGGGAATAGGAGAAAGAGTGGCAACTGATATATCACTTATTTGGGCAGTGAGTTTAGAGATTGTTACTGTGTAATTAGAATATCAGATAGCGGAAGGAAACGAATAGATTCATCGAGCCCAGGTTAACGATTTAAGTCTTCTGAAAATAGTAACTTAAATACAGGACCAGGTGTTATTCACTGCCCTGATGCGCAAGGTTCCCCAAGTAAATAATATGAAATTAAAAGTAATTTATTCTTAAAAGAACAACAGATGATATAAACGTTAAATGAACCAGACATCAGAGATGATGTTTTAGACAATGAATTACAAATTGCTGAATATGACTTAGTAAAATCTAATACAACATATCAAAGATCGGGTGGCATTATAATATATATA
>WSXT02045249.1:0-13176 GCA_011762715.2 Neuroterus valhalla | reverse complement strand
TTACAATACTCGCCACTAATATTTACATCTTGCATAGTTTGGCTAGCAAATTGAATTTTACATGGTTTAAAAAGCGTTATCACGATTAAAACAAAAAATATACACATAAATAAATAAAATTTCATATAAAACTTTTAGAACGATGAACAATTTTTCTAATATTTTTTTCTTCCTGTCTCTTATTGTTTGACTTGAAAATGGAATTTTTTTGTAAGTGCGTTATCGTGATTAAAACGAAAACTATTCTTCTCATCGGAAAATAGTCGACAGTAAATTTTCAGATTTTTTGAAGGTAAACAATTTGTGTAGTTTCAATTTTTTTCACACCTCGCATAATTTGCTCAAAAATGGAATTTTTCAGTTTTAGTAACATTTTTCACGATACACGTAAAAAATAAGTATCGAAATGTTGGTTAACTGTCAACCACTTTTGGATATGCAGAACAGTTCGTTAAACTTTCATTTACTTTTTCCGCAATCTCGTGCATAGTTTATCAAATTTTCTTGAACCTTGACTGATTTGTTCATTTATTTTCCAAAGTTAAACGAACGCCACTTGTATTTTTGGTCTCTCAAATTGGGTACCAAAGCACGATCGAATATGATCATTCTTTCGATAGTTATCAAGTTCACAGATTATTTTTCCTTATTTTTTGTGCGATCAAAATTGGAATTTTTTATTTTTTGAGAAAATTCAAAAAGTTGTATTCACAATCTTGTAGGGCTCCCAAAAAGAAACATTTTTTCTCTCTGACTCTCTTTTCAATCTTGCGTTATTTGGGTAAGAATTCTCATTTTCTTTTATATTTTTGAATATTGAAAATGCCACAACTCTGTCAATTTTGTTTTCATAAGAAAAAAATCATGTGGATAAATTGTTTTACTTTTTACCTACTATAAGAAACCGTACTTAGAATTTTTGAGTCTTGGAAAAAAAATCAAAAAAAATTTTCAAAATGCTTCCCCTCTTCCATTTTTGATCCAAAACAGCTAGTTAACTAACTCGACTTGTATTTTTGGTCCCTGAAAATGGGTGCCAAAGAACGATCGAATATGATCATTCTCTCGAAAGTTATCGAGTTCACAGATATTTTTTCATTATTTTTTGTGCGATCAAAAACGGATTTTTCGATTTCTTGAGAAAATTCAAAAAGTCGTATTCACTATATTGTAGGGCTCCCAAGAAGAAACATTTTTGCTCCCTGACATTCTTTTCAATCTTGCGTTATTTGGCTCAAAATTCTCACTTTCTATTATATTTTTGGATTTTGAAAATGCCATAACTCTGGCGATTTTGCTTTTATCAAAAAAAGTCATGAGGATAAATCGTTTCATTTTGTACCTACTACAAGACACCGTACTTACAATTTTTGAGTCTTGGAAAAAAAGTCCATAAAAATGTTCAAAATGATTCCCCCCCTTTGATTTTTCATCCGAAATAGCTGCTTAACGAACTTGTCCTGTCTATTCGGTCCCTCAAAATGTGTGCCAAAGGGCAATCCAATCCGATCATTCTTTCGAAAGTTTTCGAGTGTACAGATTACAGACTACAGACTACAGACAGAAAGACAGACACCTTCGTAAAAACCATTTTTTCTGACTCAGGGGGTCTTAAAACGTGGAGATTTCGTCAAATCCGTGAAAGTCAATTTTCACATAAAATCAACACCTCATTCAGAATGAGAATGTAAAAAAAAAATTTTTTAACTCAAAATATAAAAGTTGATATTTTAATCAAGAACAGATATTTATTTTTTATCAAAAGCGGTCCAATTTAACTAAAAAAACTAATTCCCAACGAGAAAACTAAGCGTTCATACTTTTACCAAGGAAGTTGAATTTTGGAATTCCTTTTATAAAAGGAAAAGATTTATCAGTCAGGAAGGAAAATGTTAACCAAATTCATGAATTGTTGAAAAAAAGGCGAATTCTCAGAAAATAATAAAATCTTCAATCGAAAAGCTCATTTTCAACCAAGTAGTTGAATTTCCTGCAAAATAATGAAAAGTTCACCCTTATGCGACGAATTTCATATAAAACAATTGAAACTCTAAACGGACAATATAAATTTTCAAAAAAAAAGTTCATGTTTAACCCAAAATTTGAGAGAAACCCAACATTTTGAGAGAAAAATGATCAGTTTCCGAACACGAATTGAATTGAATTGAATTTGCACGTGGAAAAATTTATTTTCAACAGGAAATGTTTATTCATAATCAAATTCTTGGCCTGAGAGATCGTTCTTTAACCAATAGCAAAAGTTATAACAAAGTACTTGATTTTTGAAACAATTAATTTAAATTTTAACTAAGAAGAATGATTTTCTACCAAAGTTTAAAAAATGAACTCCCCACCGAATTTTTTTTTTCTCTGAAGAGTCAAACTTTTTACAAGAGTGATGGATTATCAACTGATGCAATGATTTTCAAGAAAGTTATCCTACTTCCAAGCCAGCAGTCGAATTTTCATTTGGAAAAATTGGTTTCCTATCAAAGTTGAAAAAATGTATTTTTAATAAAAATTTGATTCCAAACATTTCAATTCTTGAACGAAGAGAAATATAATTTTAAACAAAGTATCCAGCTTTGAAACAAGTAGTTAAAGTTCCAATTACAAAGAATAATTTTTTACCAATGACCAATTCACAAAAAATTACATACATTTTAAACAGAATTCATTATTATTTAACCAAAAACAATCCATTTCCAACCAGCCAATTCTGAATCAAAAAACTTATAGCAAATGGACAATTTTTTATTAAACAGGAGCAAAGACAGGAATTCCATAAAGAAAAGGGTAAAAAGTAGAACATAAGGAAGTGAATGAAGTCCGTATTTAGATTTGTAAAATAAATAATTAGACTTGTAAAATAAAATCACTTATTATAATTTTCTCAAGAGTTCCCGAAAATTCTTATTCACTTTTATATTCTTATGTGTGATGTAACCTTCTGCTGCCCAAATGTGTATATTGCTTAAAAATCAGTTACGAAAATCATTTGAAACGTAATATTTATGCATATTGTTGTAAATGTTGACTGTAGATTTCCTGAAGCAAATCAATTTTTCAACCGTTTCGGAACTGTATCCACTAATTTTTTAGGCATATTCTGATCCTCACACCCGGTACGTTTGACGGATAAGGTGCAAAACGATAATAATTACCAATACTCGACTTGCTATCGCTCACGCGCGTATTTTCCGTTAGTACAATTGAAGACAGCCTGTCGCTAACACGTATGCTCGCATGTATGTCGTTAATAGTCCAACCAGATACTGAGTGGGTTCTACTAACAATTATCATACAAAATTGTGTATTAGAAAAAATGCCAACTTGATGAGTTTTCACCAAAATGTATCTTGACTTATAAGAAAATTAATAAAAAATATAATAAAGTTATGCTGGCATAAAAAAGTGACCCTGAAATTCCCAAGAGTGAAAATAAAAAAAAAGAAATAATTAAACCAGTTGAACATGGAAGTAATCTAGGAAAGGAAATTCTTTAGTAAAGTGATGACGAAAGCTACAATGAAAACTGAAAGGCAAGACTTCCGTCTAAACGTGGTGAATGTGAATTCGTGAAATATGAAGTGATATGTGAATAGATCATATTTTTTAGGGGATCAAGTGATAGAAGGTATGTAGCAGAAAAATTTTATAACAAATTTTCATTGCAAAGCGTATAAGGGTTATCGAATGCGGAAATATTTGAAATTATCATCGCATATGAAATATAAGAAATATAAATTAATTAATTTCTGAAGGCAAGTTACTAATATTCAATGTGTGTATCTAAATCCAAGCAATTCTTATAATTCAATTTTCTGTAATTTTGAGTCTGATTTACATTTGTACAGAAATGAACGAATAAGATTCCAATTACTTTTTATTATTGTTTTCGAACATTGATGTGTTGAATATTTCCTCATTGTGACATTGTTCATTCGCGTAAAAGCTTCCGTCTCTTTTTCTTCTGTGCGGGCCAAGAGCGTTATGGGATTGAAAAGCATTTTGTAGGGTATTATTTTTCTGTTTACAGATAATTTACCATAGATTTCTGAAAATCAAAGCTGGTTAAAAGTTGTGACACGTGCAAAAAATATTTTGCGTTCCTGCACTTGTTTCTCATCATTTAAATACCATAAGTATAAGTCATTCCTCATTTCTATATTCTTCGTTTTAGCTTGTTTTTTTATTTTAATACAAGAAATTTATTTTTAACCCCATTTTTTCAAATCACGAAAATGATCGTTTCGAAGAAAGATATCAGGTTGCTCATCAAGTTTTTTGTTAAGAATCATTTGAATATGACATGTATTTATCTATTTTTAATAGGAGAAACCGGATACCGTAATATTATGTTTATCAATTTTTTTTTAACTCGTCTCAAAATCTTAAAAAAGGTTTCTTTTTTTATTCATTTGGACTTACTAAACTGATCTTCTCCTTTATCTATCTTACCCTTACCGATGCTCTTTTCACTTCTTCTTAATTTTCATCATATTTGTCCCCTTCCCCAAAAATGTCTATAGAGAAAATTATTTGAATCCTCAAAATATCATTTCCCGTTCGAATTTTGCTGTCCACTGCTCCTTCAAATTTTTTTGTTGCTCATTGATTTTTTTTCTCAGTCCAGGATTCCAGTAGTGTAATATAATTGAAAATTGCAGCAAATCCAGAAATTTAATACTATTCTCTTCAACATATAGTTTAAAAAGCATTGCTTTCTTTTGTTTTCTATTTTTGCTTTCATCATCCCCCCCCCCCCTTTTATTCAGAGATGTTGCCAAGATCGAAGATAAAGATGAAGGTTTGGAAATTAAACAGTACAGTCAATCTGTCACAAGAAAAGGCCATTTTTGGAAAAGAATACCATACAACTTTTTTTGCAGAAATCGCTAGCAGAGAATTCAAAACGCTTAACCTGAAAAATGCGGGATCGTTCAGGGGCAGGTTTTTGAGAAAACTCAACAAGTTTTTGGATTTGATATATCTCGGAAATGGTGGGTTTTTGGGAAAATTTGTAAAAACAAAAAATGTTGGGAGCAATTTTTCCTACAACTTTTCTTATTGGGTCGACATGCTGCGATGAAGAGTGTAATTAATAGATGGCGCTAAAGTACCAAAAAAAAGCGGCAAAAAAAGAAGTAAACAATACTATGCGAATTTTAATGATATCGTCAAATAACTGTTTGGTTTTGTAATAAAATACAAATTAGCATGGACGGAGCATTTTTTCCTTCCACCAAGCCAAGATTGTATGAAATAATAATAAACACTCACACTTTTGTACAGCTCGTTTGATATAAAATTTTAGAAACCTTCTTAAATCACTTTCAATACTGAAGTCAGCATAGTTTCGGAAAAAAATGATTAATAATAAATATTATTTCATAATAACAATTTATCATAATTAGGAATAATTTTAAAATCCTACTTAGAAAAAAAAAATTATTCAGTCTGAAGTAATGATTCCTTATGTACCCACACTAACGTCACCCTCGTCAGGAACAATGAGAAATCTACGGTGACAGGTTTGTCACGCTATAACTCGTCAACGGTAAGTCAGAGAAGAAAAGTTTTCGTATTAATTTTGTAGGTTTTCTTTAGACAAACAACTTTTTTATTGACAGTTTTGCGATGAGATTTTTGTTCCTGTGCCAAAAAGCGAGATGTCGATGCAATGAAAAAAATTGTAGAAAACATTGCCCTCAACATTTTTTCTACTCACAAATTTTTCCAAAAACCTACCACTTCCGAGATATATTAAATCCAAAAACTTTTGGAGCTTTCTCAAAAACCCGCCCCAGCAAGATCCCGCATTTTTCAGGTTAGGCTTTTTGAATGCTCTTCTGGCTATTTCCGCAAAAAAATGTTTTATGGTATTTTTTTCCAGAAAATTTTACAGATTGACTGTACTACTGTGCGTCTAATTTGTTTTCAAACAAAAATTTTACCTCTTTTTTCCAAAACCTTTTATACACAGACTTTATGTATGTTGTGATATTGTGGGATGTTTTGAGAATACATTTCGTGCCATTGAGTATTCGAGAAGCATCCTGAAAAAAGGTGGACATAATAGGATATTCTGGAATATCCTGTTGTTATGGGAGATAGTTTTTTTTATTGTCCATTCAAATAAATTGTTAAAAAATATTTCAATGAATAAATAAATCAAGAATATCAATTATTCATCAATACTACTAATAATTAGTTCATTCTTTTATCCATCAACCCTCGGTATTTTGATAATTCTCCACAAAAATATTAGGTATTGTATAATTATTATTATGATTATTATTATTATTATTATTATTATTATTATTATTATTATCATTATTATTATTATATCGATGCCATCTATAATATCAATTCATAAAAATTCCATGACATCATGAACGGGGAATTCGCACATCATTCAAATAACTATAATGGACAAAAATAATTATCCAGAGCCTTTTGGAAGCTAAGATAGCCAAATACCCAAAATAATTGATTGCTAATAAACATGTCTCTAAGCAATAAGGGAATTGAACATCTGAAAATTGAGCAATAAAAATTTCAAAATTTTATTAGGACTAGAAGGATCCGGAGTAATAGGACTTTTATTCTTTTTTTTTTATATGACAAGATCTGTGTTCATACCTGACTGTTGACAATGCGTCGTCGCGTTATCAAAAAGATAAGAATTCTGCGTCTTTATCGAATTCAAGGCATCAGTCGTGCGTGCGAATCGGCCGTGTAGTGGTGGAATCTTTGAAAAGTGGATTTTCAATTTAAGGGTGAGTTCATAAATCAAGGACTTCGCCGAAAACCCAGTTTAAAAAATAAGTTGGGACTACTTTAAAGTCGATCTCATTTTCAAAAAAAGTTTGATTTTTTGTAAATAGCTTTTTTCTGAAATTACTATATTTTCAATAACATCAGGACGAAAGATATAATCGCTTCCAGTCGTAAAAAGCGAGTGTTTTCCGAAGAGAAAATATGTGATTCCAATACGTGAATCATGTTGATTTTTATCAATGAATTTGATAGACGGAATGACTATCAGCAGACAGATGATAGAAGAAGATAGTATATTCTAGATAAATCAAAGTTGCATTTTATGAAGTGATGAGTAGATAGCTTTTACAAATAGTAGACAGTAAATATTATTAAATACAAAACTTGTTTAAATCTTGAAGAATAAAATAAAACACAATTTGGTATTTCTTTCTTCTTATCAAAATCGATATTTAAAACAAAAAATCGGTAACAATTTGTTAGCAAGAATGCGTATTGAATCTATCAATAAGTCTGAATTTTTGATTCATATCATGTATTAACTATTTTCTATTATCATGAATAATTTTTTTTGCTTGAATATAATTTTTCAAGAAACATTTAAATTCTTGTTATTTTTTTGTTTATTTCACTTGAATCTATCTCATTTCTCGCTGATTAGTTTTCTGAAAAGAATATTTTCTGATAATAAAGCTAATTTTCATCCGCTCTGAGACACGATATAAATTGTTTGTTGACACCTTTATGATCCTTTATACGATTCAAAATGATTTTTAATGTCGCGATTTCGCAAAATATCATGTCGCGACTCCCGACGATTATCTCGCTATTTTAATTGCAGTGCTTTACTGCCACGGTCGATTATTCACAAGGAAAGTTATATTTATTGTTCTACTAAGATCGAATAAAGCATTGCATTACATTTTGAAAATTTCACATTGGAAATTCAAAATTTTTAATTAATAATTTGATTGACCTTAGAAGTAATTTCATTATCGTCAGATGCATGGAGATATCATATTTCAGGGGAAAAATGATACATAGTGGAAAGTATTCTATATTATTTTCTTTTGTTTTACACAAATATAAATAAATATAAAAATCAATATTATATTTCTTCGGCCGAGATATTTCTTTCAAATATTTAGAGTCTCTAACTTTAAATTATTTCTATATTTAAAAAGGCTAAAAAATAGGCATAAACTACTGAAAGCACTGTTGTTGAAAAACAAATCTCGTTCGTTGAGAGGATGAGAGTGAAAAAGTAATTACTCTAGATGAATTTATTGAGGTGTAGAAAATTAAGTGGCTGTGTCTAGTCGTTCATCAAATGTGTTTATCAATTTGCTGATACTCTCAACAAGGTCCGACTTGAGCGACCTTGTTCTCCATAGCTCAAATCAGTTTCTACAACCTTTTGTCGCATGAAAATAACTCATTTGATATTTTCAAACATTCGTATTTCTCTTATTTTACAGAGGAAAATCATCAACTGTTTACAAGAAGTTTCAAGATTTCAAAAATAGCAAAAAATCTGCTGAAAACCATCTTTTTCGTTATTTAAAACTATTTGACAAACTTCTTATGATGCCGTTATTCAACAATAGTTCCGGTCTTTTCTGGCTTTTATGAATAGAACTGAATTTTTAAAATACTTCTGTTATGTCCTTAATAAAATTGCTTAAGTAATTTCATTGATAAGAAAAGAAAAGAAAAGCCTATTCTGGGAATTCCCAACAAGTTGCCATATGGCAAGTATTGATTACCATCGAATTTAATTTTGTCCATAGAAAATTATTCAGATTCAATTCACATCGTTTTTAATATTTTTCCTTCTCTCGCGATCCATTGCTCAATTTGGGAAAAATTCTGAATTGACATAGATATCAAAAATTTTCGAATTAAAAGAATTTAAAGTTAATGATTCTTACAAAAATTAATCAAACTTTAAATAAAATTATTTAAATAAAATTCCAAGCCGTATTTTTACAAAGAGATTGGTTCTTCCAAATAAGACTCATTAATTTTAAAGATATACTCATAGAACTGGTAAACCATTTAGATACAAATGTTAAAATGTTAAATTAATTTCGAGTGTTTTATTCCTAAACAAAAAAAACTTGAAAATGTTTTTTCTAACGTCACTCGTTCGTGTTTGCAAATATATTTCAATGTTTCATCAGATATTGCGTCAAGAAGTTAATAATAAACGAGAGATTTTGAAATTTAAAGTCATGAGAAGTTTATTATTATCATACGAGTTTTACTGTTAAATATTTTATGATCTGTATTTTGCAACTTGTGTAGATTGTAAATTGAGATAATGGGAACACTGAAAAAATGGTTCATCTTTTATAAATGATAAGAATAATTAATACTGTTGATACACGTGTTGCCTCGGTAGTTACCTTGGAGAGTAGAACGTTACTGTTTGCGAACAAATCTACCTTATCTGAACAATATAACTAAGCCCACCTTGAATCACTTCGTAAATTGAAAGTCTCCCAAAAAGTAGAGCAGCCATTGTGATTGAGAGAATTTACAAATTAAATAAGTTTTCTATTTTTAATTAGAATTTTAAAATGTAATTCTTTCAAATAATGATAAATAAATATGGTTTCAAATTCTTCATTGTAGGAAAGTTATATAGAATTAAAATAATGGAATATTTTTTATCGTAAGAAACTTCTTTCATAACAAGAATGATTCATCTATTTGAAAAACATTATATCTTGACACAACAAACATTTTCTTCGATCCAAGGAATATTCGATTGGCCGTATTTAGTACTGCATTTCTCAGATTCAAGTATTTTTTTATCCATAGTTCAATTCGAGTAAATGAAAGTAGGATTATCTTTACTATTATTAGGACGATTTGTCCTGAATTCAAATAGATTTATAATATTGGAATAGAATTTATATTATCATGGAAGGGGGAAAATACTATACTTCGAATAAAAATGTTACAGAAGAAGTAAAAATATTGAAAATAATGCAAATTTTACGGTCAGAAAAATGTAGCGCGACACATTTTGTTTCACTACCTCGTGTAAAGATGCTAAATAAACCGTGACGTCAAGCCACAATATTGTGCATTAAATATCATTAACATGAGGATGCGACCGCTGAAGTAATCGTGGCACGTGCTTTTTTTTTTTTTTTAAGTGTCTATCGATATTTGGTCTTTGCTCACCAAAATATAGGGTAAATCTAGGCACGCTCTTTTTTATAATGACCGCATCATTTATTTTCGTTATTAGAAATTGTCGGCAGAAGAAATGGAATATATTTTCATAGCTTTAGTGGATTTATTAAAAATTCTTATTTACAGGAATACAAATAATGTATGAATAAATAGTATATTCATTTGTCTGCTGGATGCAGCAAAAATAGATTAAATATTCCCTTATTAATAAGAAAGTGATACTCCATAAATAAATAATAAAATTTAAATTCTTTGGTTCAATTATTAGTGCTGTCAATATGTCACGAAAAGGCCGTTTTTGGAAAAGAATTCCATAAAATTTTTTTTAAGGAAATTGCTAGAATAGCATTCAAAAAGCTCAACCTGAAAAATGCGGGATCGTTCAGGAGCGGATTTTTCAGGAAACTCAAAAAATTTTTGTATTTGATATATCTCGGAAATGGTAGGTTTTTGGAAAAATTCGTAATGACAAAAAATGTTGAGGGCAATTTTTCCTACAACTTTTCTCATGAGGTCGACAGATGAGGTTCACAGTCTTGCCCTTAAATATGTGTACGCCTAATCCACCATCTTGAATTTTCGTTTTTTTTTTTTTTTGTTATCTCGCGTAATTTTCATTTCAAAACAAAAATGGTAGAGAACAAAGTTGTGAAAAATTGTATTCCCCACATTTTTTAACTGAAGAATTTTTCCGAATTAATAATATTTATTGCCACTATCGAGCAAAAACTGCGCGAAATTGTGACATGGGCTCAGTTTTCTCAATTTTTCGGCCATTTGCTTAAAAAAAAGTACCATATTTAAATGGCGAAATTGTAGAACATGAAATTTCCAATATTTTTTGCAGCAGAAAGTTTTTTGTACGGATCATACTTGACGGTCGGGAATGCGCTCAATATAGCGCAAGGTGGGAATCTGTCTGCATGAAGTTGTATTACGAGTCTCGCAGCCGAAGAGCGTTCTCGGAAACGCGCAACGTATACACAATTTTGCGCAGTTTTTGCTCGATATCGACAATAAATATTATTAATTCGGAAAAATTATTCAATTAAAAAATGTGGGGACTAAAATTCTTCACAAATTTGTACCTTACCATTTTTGTTGTAAAATAAAAATTACGCGAGATAACCAAAAAAAAAAAACTAAAATTCAAGATGGCTGATTTAACGTACACAAATTTAAGGGCAGGACTGTGAAACCTATTATTTCTATTTTACAGGCCTTTTTCGATCTCTAGTGACTGGGCTATTTTGGCACAGAAAACATTTTTTATCTTAGAGCTGTCAATGAAAAAGCAATGAAATACAAATCGGCTTGGATGAAGGATTTTTCTTTTTACCAAGCCAAGATTCAATGAAATAATAGACACTTACACGTATTTTCCATGTTGCACGCTCAACAACAATTATTAGCGCATTTTTGTACAGCTCGTTTGATATAAAATTTTAAAAACCTCCTTAAATACTTTCAATACTGAAGTCAGCATAGTTTAGGAAAAAAAAATTATATTAATATTATTTTATAATAACAATTTATCATTATTAGGAATAATTTGAAAGTCCTACTCAGAAAAAAAATTATTTGTTCAATCTGAAGTAATGCTTCATTATGTACCCACACTAACGTCGCCCTCGTTGGGAACAATGGGAAATCTATGGTGACAGGTTTGTCACGCTATAACTTGTGAACAGTAAATCAGATAAGAAACATTTTTATATGAGTTTTTTAGTTTTTTTAGAGACAAACAACTTTCTCATTGACAATTTTGCGATAAAAATTTTTTTGTGCCAAAAAGCCAGAAAACGCTTTTTTTGTTCCTTTAGCGCCATCTATGCATTGCAATTTTCATCAAGGTATGTTGACTTCATGAGAAAAGTTGTAGGAAACATTGCCCTCAACATTTTTTGTCTTCACAAATTTTTCCAAAAACCTACCATTTCCGAGATATATCAAATCCTAAAACTTTTTGAGTTTTCTCCAAAACCCGCCCCTGAACGATCCTGCATTTTTCAAGTTGAGCTTGTTGAATGCTCTTCTAGCGATTTCCATAAAAAAAATGTTTAATGGTATTTTTGAAGCTTTGCTTCTTTTGGGAGGGTATACATATACTCTGAGCGAGGCGACCTAACTGAGAAAAACGGGACACCCCGTCACGAGAAAAGAGACAGATTATTGGACACACGCCTCGATACACGAACCTCCCCACCCCTCTCTTCTACCCTACCAGCCGTTCTGGAGGCTGATTAGTATATATGCAGTAGAATCCGCACTTCCTGTTCACACATGTCTTCCATTCGCCCACTCTCGCTCGGAACGGCGCGGCACACACTCGACGCGCCGCGTGTGTGTATTGAACACGGATTCACACGTTCCGCGCGAGTGAAGGCATTCATAATGAATAGTTCTGATAGTGATTCGTCTGAAAGTGTATGTCTGCATATAACACTTGAAACTGACAAACTTAAATAATTTAACTTCTTTGAAATTTGAATCTCTAATTGCGATCAACTTTATACTTCCTGCTACAATATGTTTTCTCCCAATCGATTGATGAAATAACGATCAAATTTTTGATTTTCTTTCAACGCGAAACAGCAAAGCTTCTGTCGGCGGTCTCGCGACCGCTCTACTTTTTTTTCAACAAAATTTGACAGATTGACTGTACCATTCCTGCAGGAAACTGGTACCCTCCTCAGTGTGCAACTTAACCAATAATAATTCGTTTACAATATTGAAGTGTAAACGAATCACACTTACCCCGGAAGGATTTGGCCTAATGGTATAATAATATTAATAATAATCATAACTATTCATTTGGAAATCAAGATATTACGTGAAAGATTCCTCCTTCTGTTGAATAATCATTTTTTTTTGGTTAAAAATTCATCCTTTTGGTGGGAAATTCAACTTCTTGGGAGGAAATTCATCTTTTCATTCGAGAATTCAACAATTTTGTTGTAAATTCGTCATTCATATTAAAATTTAATTATCGATTTTTTTTTCTTTTCAATAAAACTAAATTATTTTGTACATAACTCCACAAGTTCTTATTTGGGTAGTTTGTAAGAATTTCTAACAGATTTCTGCAGGAGACTGGTGCCCTCCTCAGTGTGCAACTTAACCAAGAATAATTCGTTTACAATAATAAAGTGTAAACGAGTTACGCTTACCCCGAAAAGGATTTGG
>WSXT02045238.1:0-13176 GCA_011762715.2 Neuroterus valhalla | reverse complement strand
CAAGCTCTATATAAAACTGTGGGGAGGTACAAAGGCCGAGCGCGTAGCGCGAGGAAAATTCATAACCGAGCGCGGGGCGCGAGGTGAGATCACCATCGAGCCCAAAGGGCGAAATCCGAAAGACGCGCGCCGTAGGCGCGCTCAAACTTGCGAGCGGAGCGAGCTGCGCGCGGAGCGCGGGATGAGAATGTGCCCGCGAAGCGGGCAGATTTTTTTCTAAGGAATCCTTCAAAATTATCATACCAACTTTCTAAATTTCCTCATGAAATTGACAATTCAAATTTTAGTCACACGAAAAATTGTAGCGAGTAGCGTTCCATTTTTGAGATAAACTATGCAAGGCGTGATAAGATAAAATAGAACCGGAATTGTACATCCAAAAAAGTTACGTTCGCAAGTTTTAGTGCTCTTAGGGCACGTCTGGCGGATCTCGCGCTTCGCGCTCGGATTTTTATCCCTTCCACTTGGGATGCATCTCTCTCAGATCACAGTTCAACAGTGCATCTTGACATTTTGGATTAAGTACGTAATTTATGTATAGATGAAGATGTCATTCCTCAAAGCTCTGTAGGCTTTAGGGTATACATGCCTATCGTAACACTCGCGCTTCGTGATGAATTTCAGACATAAATTATTCCATTTTCGATGGGTAAACCCAAAACTACGAGGACTACCAAAAAATAGTTGGGATACAGTTTGTAGGTCTTCTAGGAAAATATAAATCATCATTCAGCCATTTTCGCATACTTCGCGTTGTTGGGTCAATCATTGTCTGTTTCATTCATTTCATACAATTTTTTATGCGTTGAAACAAAACCACAATTCTCTGGCGAACGAACTCATTCTTTCTTTTGGACCCTTCAACAAGTGTATGAAAGATCGATTTTATCCGTTCATTTTTTTCGGCAGCTATCGTGTTTATGGACAGACAGACAAACATACCAAATCCCAAAAACTTGATTTTTAGCTTCAGAGGGTCTGAAAACGTGGAGATTCGTTGGAAATTCAAGGTGTGAAATTCTGGACTATTCTAATTCTTTCTCGATCACAAATTAGGAGAATGTGAAGTTGAAAAATAGAATTTTTGGACAGATGACACAAGCTGAGAAAAAAACAAAGCGACAAAAGTTTTTGACCGGAAAAATGTCTTCAAATGGTTATTAATCGTTTTTTGATATGATACGTAGTTTCCATTCCAATTGGGAATAAGAAGTTTATAAATGTAATAATGGAAATATTTGAAAAAAAGACGAGGGCTAAGACCGAAAAATGATAGAGAAAAATGTTCAACCGGAAAAGATATATACATTTTTATCAATCATTCTTTGAGAGATTGCCTTGTTTCTGTTTTGGTCGTGAAAAAATAAAAACAATGAACTTCTAGGAAAACGACACAACCGATTTGAAAATTGAGCATTAAAAAGTCTATGCCCAAAAATAAGCTACAAATTTGTTTTCAATTATTCTTTATTATTCGAAATAATGACAATATCAAGAATCGACCAACTAATTTTTCTGAAACAGAATGGTATGAGGCATATTCATTAATTTAATGCATCAGAATTTAGGATAATGTAGGAAATTCCACGTTTCAGCCAATTTTTCATTGAATGCGCAGCGCGAGACACGCAATGAGAACGTATTTGCTGGAGACAAAAAAGCATTAATAAAAGATATTTCACAAACATCAAATTAAAGTGGTCGATGTTTTGCTATTTAGTTTCAAAAACTCTATACACAAATGTAGGGAACATTGAGTACGTAGCACGAGGATAATTAATTATTGATGAAATTATATATAGGATAAAAACGTGAGGAAACAATTTTTAAACAAATCTTATGTCTTCTCTGATGAGAATGTAAAAACTTACCCCTCCAATAATTTTTTCATTTAATTTCCTTTTATTGACTGAAGAATCCCTTCCGTTGAAAAATTCAACTACTCGATTGATTATACCATAGTCTTTTAGATTCATATATTTTATCGACATTTTTTATATTCAACTGCATGATTGACATTTGAGTTGGTTTGTTGAAAATAAAATTCTTTTCCCCGAAAAAACGATATACAATCTCTTTGGATAAAATAGGGTGAACACAGATTCAGCCTATTGCAGAATCAAACTTAATAATAAAACGATTTGCTCCAGCGTAATTGCTTTGTCAGCAGTTTTCTTCCTAGCATTCAAGATTACTTCATTTCCTTTCTTCGGCTGGAATTTCCCGATCTAACCCGTCAATCTCTTGCTTACACTTTCGCATAGTTGGGGAAAGAGATGAAATGTACCGACAGGGATCAATTTTATGACGCAAGTTTGCCTATGAATAAAACATCAGGGTAACTCAAACTTTAAAATATATGGGCGGAACTACAACTTTTCGAAGTTTTGACCGACTTTTACTCGACAAGGTAAAGTATCAATGCAGAGCTAAGAACTCCCGATTCCACTAAGCATGCACACAGGTTCTGAGAGAAGTCGCATGGAATCCCAATCGATCTCTTGCTCAACGATTCGCGAAATACGTCGCCGTGACTAAATCTTTATATTTCAGGAAGAATCAAGGGGATATTCCTGCAATGTCATACCCAAAACGCGCAAGTATGCAACTAGAATATAAATCATTGCATAACTTCCACGCAAAACTTGTTAGGCCGGTAGGTAGTTTTGTTTCTTTGGGTCAATATAAGGACCCGTTCTCGTTATCCCCCTCCCTTTCCCTATGCGTATCTTTTGGCAGTGGCGTAAAGTTCCAAAAAACGGTTTTTTGTTTATAACTTGTTTGTTCATGGTGTAATTTCAGAAAAATCAATGTAATAAATAAGCAATACATTAACAACCTACTTTTTATTGTAATGAAATAAATGTTTTCACTATATGCGGTTCCCACGAATGCTAGCCTATGCATGTGAGTATTTGAGACCACTTAGTCAAAAAATTTATAAAACAGCTTGGTCGTTTGAATGTGAAAAACTCAGAAGGTGACAGGCGTACCAAAAAATTGAATTAGAACCAGGTCATTACCTCATGTCCAGTAATACGAAAAGAAATTATTGGCTCCTTGCTCCTTTTTTGCGAGATATTTATTTCATCCTTGTAAGTGCTCTCTAGCTTCATAACAATGCTCCGCGCCGGTGGAAGGGCTCCCTCATATATTGCTAGTATCTAATTTAAGGAAAAATGACATCTCTTTCGGTTTTCCAAAATATAGGAATAAATGTAGCCGGTCACGGTGAAAAGGTCCTCATTTTCAGGTCGGCCCTTTTCATGTGACTGAGGACGGAAGAAATCCCTTATGCAGGTCGAATGGTATCTACCTGTAGATACGAACATAATTATTGCAAATGTACTTGAAAAATAATTTAAATATCCTTTTAGTAATTAATTGTTATTTTTGTAATATTTATCACATGTTCAAAAAATGTTTGCTTAAGTCAACCAGAATTTGCCTTTACTATTACGTTTCGTTTAAGTAACAAGTTCTTCTGATTAAAATAGCTAGAATTCTGTTTGAAACTATCAGAATCATATTTTCTTCTTCCAGAAAAAATGGTTTGAGCATATTTAACAACAATTCTAGTTAGGGATGTATACAAGTTGTTTATTTATATACCTTCAACGGGTACGAGATCAACATTTCCAATGCATGAGATAACAGTCCTTCCCCATTCATCATTTCGATTTTTCCCAACTTTCAGTATATTCTTATGGAAGGACATCGTCATAACATTACTGACAATAATACGTTTTTCCTCCACCTTCTTAGTTTCCGCTTTTACAAAATCGGATGATGCATCTTCCGCACAAAATAAGCATTAAGATTCCCACGAAAATCTATCAGTTGATCTCCTAGCAGTTGATTTAATCTTACCCGCTTTCACAGCAGCCGCGATGCTTCATTGTTTTATGTAAGATTTTTGACATTTCAAATTCGCAAAAATAGATTTCAATCCTTTAAGTTGATGGACTTCATTGTCTTTCCTTTTAAGTCTAGCTTTTAATAAAGTATTAGTCCCTCTCTCCTTCACTTTGGTAATATCACCTTCGCTGTAGAGAATTTTCTCACATATAAAATACTTATTCTCATTCATTTTCCCTTGCAAATCTAATCACATAAAACCTTTACGTGTGACCCTTCACATGGACGAGAAGGCTGGTAAAGATATCCTCCTCTTCCACCCAAAGAAGCAGATGTTTCACAACATTCCAACGACTAAGGAACTAAGCTATACTATAAATTTTTCGACTAAGTTGTCTCAAAAACTTACATGCATAGGCTCGCAATTGTGGGAACCGTCTATAGTGAAAACATTTATTCCATTGATAAAATATTTATAAAAATAGAAATTAAGTTGTTAAAGAATGATTCATTTATTATTATTTATTTTACCGAAATTATCGCATAAATTTATCCAATCTCATTTCAGAACTAGTATTAGTGCAAGCTTTCAACATTTGAAAAAGATTTTTGGACTTTGCCCGACTATGATTCAAAAAATATGGGTCATATGAAAAAAATCAAAATTACCTTTTTTTGTGAAGAATTCATGTACTTCAATTTCTGTAGATACAGAGATTGTAAAAAACCATAAACAAACGAGTTATAAACAAAAAACCATTTTTTGGAACTTTACGTCACTGCCAAAAGATACGCACAGGGAGGAGGAGGGGGATAACGAAAACGGGTCCTTATATTGACCCAGAGAGAATTTTATAACCCTAATTTCTTCATTCGGAATAAGTGTCAAAATTGAACATTTTTTGCTCTACCGCCTGGCTTATCAGTGATAGGTTCACAGGCAGATCAAATAACCCTTTTTCCGTAAGGATGCCGAATTCATTCCAATCGGGAAGGCTGTATTAGCTCAAGTCACAGAATCGCTTCTACTATACATCAGTTGTTACATTCTAATCCTAATGAGAAGGTATTGATTTTATGTGAAAATCTGCTTTCGTGGAATTTATAAAATCTCCACGTTTTGAGACCTCCTGATTCAAAAAAGTAGTTTTCACTTCGATGTCTTTGTCGTCGTTGTTGTCGCCGTCGTTGTCGTCTGTATACTCCATAACTCTTGAAAGACTTATCGGATTGCATTGACCTTGAGCACATATTTTGGGGGACCAGAAAGACAGGTGAATTTCGTCAACCAGCTATTTTGGATGGAAAATCAAAGAGGGGGAGCATTTTGAAAATATTATTGGTCTTTTTTACCAAGGCTCAGAAATTGTAAGCACAGTTTCTTGTGGTACCTAAAAAATGGAAAAATTTATCCCTATCATTTTTTTAGATGAAAACGAAATTGTCAGAGTTATGGTATTTTCAGTATTCAAAAATATAAAAGAAAATGAGAATTTTGAGCCAAATAACGTGAGATTGAAAAGAAAATTAAAGAGAAAAAATGGTTTCCCTCCAATTGTATATAAGAGCTTTTGAAACTAAAAAGTAGAATGTCGGCTGCGGTATTTGATGATTGTCAATTCTAATATCCTAAAGCTTCTCCGGCATCAACGAATACATTTTCATCGTGTGTCTCGTGCTGCGCACTCGATCAAAATCTGGCCAAAATGCGAACTTTTCTATATTACCTTTATTATTACCTTTCTGTATTACCTTTAATGCATCAAGTGCACTATCAGAAATTTACTTTCAGCGATAAAGGAACACTTTCAGGGTTAAAATGCAATGGTTCGAGAATTAGAGTTGGAAAAAGAGCATCGAATCGTTAAAGGTCACATGTGCGCATATTTGTGCGCATACGTTGCATAGCAACACCATGCTTTCAAACTGGAATCCTTTTACTATAAAAGTGCATACTCTATAGTTTAGACGACATCGTTTTAGCGTTAAACTAGATCGTTTAAGAGTGAAAAGAATCTGCTTTTAAAGTATCTTACTCTAACGTTTAGAGGACCGACTTTATCGTTGAAAGGGAATTTCTGAGAGTGTGTATATAATATTAATTTACAAACCTCGCACCTTCTTTTGTTTTTGAAAAATTTAGTTAGTCTATTTCTATTATTATTTCAATCCCAATTAAAATAAAAACCACACATCCCACAAAAGAAACAGTTTTTCTTTTCAAACTTCCTTCTTATCTCTTGAATTGTATTTGAAATGTTGTTTTTTTTTTGTATTAATATCAAAATTATGCATCTCATGAGGAAAAAAATTAAACAAAATTTGTAGATGTTCTTCCAAAAAACAATTCTGTTCTTGAACTGGAATTTTTTTTCAATTTTTTTTTTGTGCGATCGAAATGGGAATTTTTGATTTTTCGAGAAAATTGAAAAAGTTGTATTAACGATCTTGTACGGATCCCGAGGAGAAACCTTTTCTTTCTCTTGCTTTTTTTCAATCATGCGTTACTTGACTAAAAATGCTCATTTTCGTTTAGATTTTTGAATTTTGCAAAAGCTACAACTCTGACAATTTTGTTTTCTAAAAAAAAATCATGAGAGTAATTCGTTTCACTTTTTACCAACTACAAGAAACCGTCTTACAGTTTTTGAGTTTTGGAAAAAAAATCCAAAAATTTTTTCAAAATGCTCCCTCTCTTTTATTTTTGATCCAAAGTAGCCGGTTAACTAACTTGACTTGTCTTTTTGGTCCCTGGGAACGTGTGCAAAATGACGATCGAATAGGATTATTCATTCGGAAGTTCTCGAGTTCACAGTATATTTTCCATTATTTTATGTGCGATGCAAATGGGAATTTTCGATTTTTGAAAAAATTCAAAAAGTTGTATTCACGATCTTGTAGGGTTCCCAAGAAGAAACATTTTTCTTTCTGACTTTTTTTTAATGCTGCGTTATTTTGCTAAAAATTATTATTTTCTGTTATATTTATGAATTTTGAAAATACCATAACTCTAACAATTTTGTCTTCACCGAAGAAAGTAAAGTGGACAAATTGTTTCTCTCATTATGTGCTAAAAGAAATTGTACTTACAATTATCGAGTCTTAGACAAAATGTCCAAAAAAGACAACAGACAGACAGACTCCAATATAAATACTACTTTTTCTGAATCAGGAGGCCTCAAAACGTGGAGATTCCATAAATTCCGTGAAAGTTGATTTCCGCATTAAACCAATACCTTCATAATATGATGAGAATGTAATAATCGGTGTACTCGATAACTTTCGAATGAATGATCATATTCAATGGTACTTTCTCACACGTTTCCAGGGACCAAAAAGACAGGTCGAGTTCGTTAACCAGCTATGTAGGACAAAAACTTAAAGGGGGAAGCATTTGGGAAATTTTTTCGGACTTTTCTCCCCAAGACAAGAAAATTGTCAGTATGGCTTCTTGTAGTACATAAAAAGTAGAACGATTTCTCCGAATGAGTTTTTTTGTTAGAAACAAAATTGTCAGAGTTGTGGCATTTTCAAAATTCAAAAATGTAAACGTAAATCAGATTTTTCATCCAAATAAGGCAAGATTGTAATAAAAACAGGAGGGAGAAAGGTTTCTTCTTAGAAGCCGTACACTATCATTAATACCGCTTTTTGAATTTTTTCGAAAAATCGAAAATTCCCATTTTAATCCTACAAAAAACAATGAAAAAGAGTTTCACTTTAAGAACAAAATTGTTCTTTAAAAGAACATCCACAACTTTGGTTTGATTTTTTTTTCTCATCAGGTGCATAGTTTCAAATAAAAGTCAAGTTTCTAGCAAAACTTAACGAAATACAAAGAAAGGTTTGAAGAGAAAAACTGTTCTTTTTTAATGGTATGCGCAGTTTTTCTTTTAATTGTAATTATATTAGTATTAGAAATGGACCAACTTAATTTTATTCTAATCAAAACATGGTATGAGGTATATGAATTAATATTATATACAGTTGATGCATCAGAAATAAAGGTAATATAGAAAAGTTCGCGTTTCGGACAGATTTTGATCGGGTGCGCAGCACGAGACACACTATGAGAATGTTTTCATTAAAGCCGGAGAAGCTTTAACAAAAAAAATTCACAATCATCAAATACAGCAGACGACATTTTACTTTTTAGTTTCAAAAGCTCTATGCACAATTGTAGGGAAGTACATCGACCGAGCACGTACACTCAAAAAAAAATTTAGTTGAACTAACCAGAATTCTCGTTATTGTAACCAGAAAAGAATTTTAAATATGCCCTAAGCATAAATTCTGGTTAAATGCATGAGAACATTCTGGTTGATGATTTTCTAGTTGTTTGAATCAGATTGTCTGGTAGATTCAACCAAAATTTCTGGTAAGACTAACCAGAATCTCTTGCCAGACCTTTTTCTGATAACTCAGGTCTACGAGGTTCTGGTTGATATAACCAGGTATTATGACTGAGATAATCAGGTATTCTGGTTGAGATAATCAGATGTTCTGGTTCATATCACTAGAAACCCTGGTTCGTTCAACTAGAATTTTTTTGAGTGAACAGTTAGGAGTTTTCAGTATAGCTATTGATCTGTACACGGGGAAAAAATTTCAGTTCATAAAAAAGAATTCATAAAAATATACAATTACACATAATACATGATTTTTTTCAAGATATACATGCATCAACTTATGATTAGTTGGTACATCGTAATTTTTAACACTTAAATACAATTAAAATTTGGCACGCGACGGGGGGGATTCGAACGAATAACCTAACGCACGCTAATCAATAAGCCTAACTATTCGACCATTGAGACTAGTTGTACTCGTAAAATCAGAATTATATGGTCTAAACATTCTAATTTTTCGGTATACACCAAAAGTATGAAAACAAGATATTTTACATGACTAAATGTATTATTTATATTTGTTTCAAAAATTTATTATCTGAATTCTCAAAAAACTTATTGATGTAAAAGTCACTTCCTAATGTAAAATTAGAATATAAAAATGAAGTTTTAATGAAATATGTAGATCACTCCTCTGTATTAATCTCATTTCTCTCTAGCAAAATAAAATTTAGATATTGAAATTGACAGCCTCCTTGAGCAGATAGGGGGACAAAACTTTTTTTGTAATTATTTACCATCAAAATGTACAGAATCCGTGTTTGGGATTTTAAGGAGGAAGCTCGGAAAACATTTCACAATTGTTTATCGATTTTTGACACTTGGGGGTTAAAGTTGACAGCCCCCTTCAGCAGATAGGGGGACAAAACTCTCTGATTGAAACAACCAGAAATTTTTCAACCAAACGCATCTGGTAACTTTAACCAGAAAATTTGTTTGAGTGTAGCGCGAGGTAAATTCTAAACCGAGCGCGGAGCGCAAGGTACATTTATTATCAAGCGCGAAGCGCAAGATCCAAAAGACGCGCGCTCTAGGCGCGCTCAAACTTGCGAGTGAAGCAAGCTGTGCGCGATAAGAATGTGCCCGCGCAGCGAGCCGATTTAAAAACAAAAAATTTAAGACGACACCTATTATATTTATGCGGGTAAGATGTTCAGGGTTTCGACTAACGTGAGGTAATCAATTTATGTCATTGTGGATTATAGGTCTTTTTACATCCACTGTAAAGAAAAATTAGAACTCATCGCTAAACTTGAAAATGCTCTTTGAGAATTTATTTCCCTTGTTGAAAATTCGCCTCTTTTGTGGAAAATTAATCTTTATGGTTGAAAATTCACCTTTTTGGCATAAAATACATTTATTCCAGTTGAAGATTTATCATTTTACCTGAGAATTCATCAGTTTGGTTCAAAATAATTTCTCTTTCTAGGAAATTATCTTTCCTAGTTCAAAATTCAACTATTCCGATGAAAATTTGTCTTTATGGACTAGGAATTCAATAATTCTGTTGGAAATTTACGTAAGGTAAATGCACTAGTAATCGTCACCTTAAGCTGAATTGGAAATCGAAAATGCTTATAATTGTAGTTGAAACACAATTAATAGTGTCACAAAGGGCTCAACCGACTAGAGAAGATTTAAAAAAGCCTAATTTGATTACTTAACATTATAATTGATTTTGGTCAATTTTTATTCACGATTAAAATTCGAATTATGAAAATGCGTTGGTTATCGTCAGGCACGTAAAAGTGTATTCACACAAAAAAATATACTCATTTGATAGAAGGATATTCAAACTTACCTAAAATGACATTTTTGTCATTTTGCGAAATGACAAAATCTTGTTTTACGAAAAATACTGGGCCATCATTTTGCTGAAAATTCACACATTTCGTTTAAAAATGGATATTTTGGTTCAAAATTAATTTTTCCTCCGGAAGTCACTTTTCTTGTTCGAGAATTATTTTTGACGGTTAGCAAATCAAGTTACACATTTGAATATTTTTCATATCATTCTAAGATTCATCTGGTTAAATACACTTATATTTTGTTTAAAATTAATTTTTAGGCCTAAAATGTTACTTTTCTATTTTCGGTTGGAAACGATTATCTCTATAGTTCAAATTTCAACCCTTTTTGTTTAGAAATTTTATTTCTTCACTCCAAAGTTAATTTTTGGGTAGTATTTCAACTATTCTAGTGAAGGGTTTATCATCGCAGGTAGAAACTCTTCCTTCTGGTTAACATGCAACTACTACAGTTAAGCATTTACATTTTTTTTTTTGAAGATTCACCATTTTGCTTCAAAATCGATTTGCTTGAAAGTTAGTTTTTTCTGTTGCAAGCTAATTTTGTTGTTATTAGTAATTTGTTTCAACTCGAAATTTAACTTATTCGAATTGCAAATTTCATAGTTGTAGTCACAAAGTCGATTGTTTGGTTGAATTCAAAATTTGACTATTCAAATTTTGGTTAACAATAATTTATATTTTTTACTTAAAAATTCCAAAAACTTATTTGATGAATTTATTCCAAGCGTTACTTTCAAATACGAGAAAGATCCTTTTCAATGTTTTCCGAAATTCAAAGACAATATCCCACTTGAACTCAGAACCCACATAGTTTATTTAATATAGGCCAAACCGAACAATATTTTATGGACAGGTTGAGGGAACATTCAAATGGGTGTAAGAATGACTCTAGTGGTACCGCTTTAGTCCTACATTCGCACAATTTAGACCAAAAATTTGATTTCACCAAAGCGAAAATTCTGAGTAAGGAGTGTAATTATAAGAAAGGCATTTTCGAGGAGATGTTCCAAATTGTCAAACACAACAATACCGTAAACAAACGTTCCGACACAAATTCCTTGAGCGACTTACATCATAATTCAATAATCAAAACTAATGAGCATTGAGGGGATTCCGGAGCTAGAAACGTCGCTAAAGTAGGAAACATTTTTTCTGATAGAAGTGACGAGGAAAATGGACATGTTGTTGCTCCCTCTGCGTTCCACGCACGGGAAATCGCGAAGTGGTCTTTCGACTCGATCGCTAACGATAAATCAATTTTCTCTCGACCCAAATGATTGTAAATTTCATTTTATCGGGCGCCCTGGTATTTGTTTGACGGAAAATGGGCCGTGAATATGTAAAATAGACCGATATATGTGAACAATCGGAAAAACAATATGGCAGCTTCCATGGCAAGTGACAGCTGCGAGAAGAATCTCGATCGTGCTCAATTTTCAGCGCTTTGCGAACATCAAAATTACCAGGGCGCTTTATTGAATGAGAAGCCAAACGATTTGCCGCAAGAAAAAATGTATTTTTCTCAATTTGAAGATACAAAAAACGACTGCGCGTTTTTCCATATGTGCGACGCAGAGGGAAGGGCGGGGCCTTGGCGACACCGTCGATGCTTGTCAGTCCCGAGTAGCCACGTGTGAGTGTAGCTATGTGTGGTCGAAATAATAATAATGGCAAGCAATAGCAGGGACGTATTTTTTCGTCAAGTTTGATGGCATAAAACTTTTTCAATGTGTTTGAAGTTGAACGATATTGCTCCAAATAATTATCAAAATAAATTACTGCTAAATAAGATTTAGCAGACACATAGTTTTGGCCACGCATTTTTAGAATTTTCTAATTACAATCAGAAACGTGTTGCAAATTCGATTTTCAAACAAAATTGATAACTCAGAAAAAAAAGAAATTGAGTTATAAAAAAAGGCAGAACGATTCCCATGAGTAAAACGCAATAATGTGAAAGACAGAGGGACGACATTTTTTTTCTTTCTTTCTGGTTTTTCTTCTTTTTCCTTGTTTTTTCCCTTCTTCTTCCACCTTTCTTGTCTTCTCTTTTTCTTTCTTTACCTTTTCTTCATTTTCTTCCTGTTTCTTCTCTTCTTCTTCCTTCGGTTTCTTTTCTTCTTATTCGTTCAGTTTCTTCTCTCCTTTTTCCTTCGATTTCTTTCCTCCTTTTTCCTTCTGTTTCTTCTCTTCGTTTCCCTTATGTTTCTTCTCTTCTTCATTCTGTTTCTTCTCTTCTTTTTCCTTCAGTCTCTCCTTTTCTTTCTCGTTCCGTTTCTTCTCTTCGTTTTCCTTATGTTTCTTCTCTTCTTCTTCTTTCTCTTTCTTCTCTTCTTTTTCCTTTGGTTTCTTCTTTTCTTTTTCTTTCTGTTTCTTCTCTTCTTTTTCCTTTGGTTTCTTCTTTTATTTTTCTTTCTGTTTCTTCTCTTCTTTTTACTTCGTTTTTTTTATTTTTCCTTCTGTTCTTTCTCTTCTTTTTCCTTCTGTTTCCCTTCTGTTTCTTCTCTCCTCTTTTCTTCTGTTTCTTTTCTTCACTTTCCGCCTGTTTCTTTCCTTCTTCTTCCTTCTGTTTCTTCTCTTCTTTTTCCTTCTGTTTCTTCTCTTCTTCTTCCTTCTGTTTCTCCTGTTCTTTTCCGGTTCTTCTTCTTTCTTCTTTTCATGCTCTTCTTCTTCCTTCTTTTCCTACTCTTCGTCATTCTTTTTCTGCTCATCTTTCTTTCTCTGCTCTTTTTCTCGCTGTCGCTTTCTCTCTGGAGTTTTCTATACAATTTTGGTACGTATTTACAGACATAATATCACTCAAATGAAAAGTATAAGTGGCAAATAGTCATAATAAAATTTTCGACATTTCTTATGTTCATCGATAATTGATTCCAAAAAAACCTGAAAAATAAATAAGAAATGTTCCGAAAAACTCTTTTATTATTTTAATTCCAAAGCAAAATGTTTTCCTAAAAAAAATTACAAGAAAATGGGAAAATTTCAAAATATTTGACTGGAAAATTTTTTAAATAACGATATATGAAGGGGCACACCGCATACGGGCGTAAGTGCCAAATTTCGGAAAATCGGTTTATTGGCTTAAACTATTTGTTTCC
>WSXT02045227.1:0-13177 GCA_011762715.2 Neuroterus valhalla | reverse complement strand
GGTATCAAGGGCTCTGAGCTCGCTCTTCGTCCATGGAACCACCCCAAATGAATAGAGTAGAACTGGTACGGCAAGCACGTTCGTCGCAGATATCTTGTTCAACGACGACAGGTTTGACGACCAATTCGTCGGAGCAGGTGTTTGTATCTGCTTTGGAGAACCTCTTTTACTGATGTTGTATCTTGAATGCGGATCTCAGGCACACCCAGGTATTTGTAGGTCTCTTCAGCGCTAAGATGTCTAATAACACTTCGGTCAACAAGCTCAGGGTCCTTATATATACCTGCTATTCGTGTATGTGTATATATATAATTTGATTTCGCTACGCAGGTCGGGGTTGAGAAAGAAGACTCGATCAATCTGATTCACGGTTGTATTATTTCACTTCACTGGTTACAGTGTTAAGATTAGAATTATGAAACTATGAACTATGAACATAATTATGAACCACGTCGTTACTGCAGATCGAACACGTCTGGTTTGCCTCGAATCGCGAATGGAACTGTTCAAAACATTAGAAAATCATCGTGAAACGTTACGAGATGACCGAGAATAAAGAAGACAGAAGAAGAGAGAGAGAAGAAGATCTCTTGACTGCGTTTTTCATAAGTTTAGTAGATATCATGCTTGAATGGAAGAGATAGATTCATGGAACCATGATATTATCGGATTGATTCATGGAACCCTGATATGAACCCTGATATATATATATATATATATTTGGAGCCCCAAAATCTATCGTCACCGATCAAGGTGCAAACTTCGTTTCCGAATAAGTTCAGAATTCCGAGAACCTGTTCAGAATCAAAAACGTGAAAACCACTACTTATAACCCTCAGAGCAGTGGTCGCCTAGGAAGTGCTCACACTGTCGTAAAAGATCTGTTGAGAACTTGCATGCAAGATACGTGAACAGAATGGGACCAGGCACTAAAAATTATCACTCTTGCTCATAATATCACTAAGCAGTATGGAATTGGAATAAGCCCATTTCAACCCATCTCTGGCAGAATCGATGCTAATCCGCCTTCGACTTTGAAGACCACACCCAACCTTAAATATCGAGACTTGCTTGATATGTGGGAAGAAAAGCACGAGCAGTACTTACACAAAACGAAGGAACGATTATACCTCCAGAAAGAAAAATGCAAGAGGTACCAAAACTCTTGGATGGTCTTACCACAATCTATTTACGCAAAATAAGACTTGATAATGGTCATCAATCACAATTCGACGAGTAATCTTTCGGCCAGCTGGAATGTACCCGCTACGATAATAGAAAGGCTAGATAAAAATAATTACATAATTCCGTTTAACAACGAGAGAACGAGAATCCACGCTAACCAGATCATGCATTATTTTTTTAAAGCATGAAGATATGAATACCTTTTTAACAGCTATCAACGATGGCAAGCAGGGAATTGCACATCCACAAGTAATAACACAACAAATGTTAATAGACTCTATTCGAGAATTGCAGAAAATACACAGGACTAGATATCATTTCGACGCCGACACCGAAAGGTACCAGCATATTTTTGACATCAGTGAAGTCAGTGAAACTATTGTTAAAAAGTCTCTCAAATATATCATTAAAATACCCATATTAGAAAATAACACCATCAACCATATAATTCCTATTCTACAAAAAGTACAAAATACCCACCTTGCCATCACTCCAGAACATGAATTTATATTTAAAACTAAGATCGAATACGTACCTACTGACAAGGGCACACTATATTAGTACAAAGATTTGGCTAATCATAAAATTTGTCATTTAAACCAGCCAGATTATAGGTTAGCAGATACTCACAATTGTGATGCGAGCATAATTAAAAAATTACAAGAAGGAGCAAAATGTATTTTTTCATCTTTCAAAAGCTATATACTTACTAAAAAAGGGTACATAATACTCCTTACAAGTGGACGCAGTCTAGATCTTGTATGCGGAGATTCATTACATTCAGTAAAGTTAACCGAGAACACGCTAGTCCAAGGATCAGGTTGTGCAATTGTGACCAATAATGTGCAGTGATACTTAGAGAAGAACATAGAGCATAAAAGACCTTTTATAAGTAATAAAACCTATAATGTACCTTGAGATGAATCACTAGATATATTAGAAGATTATTCAATCACTCTACCTCTAGAAGTTAACGTCGATATATTAAAACAAATGAGATTAAGCCTAGATGATACTGAAAATTCGATAAATAAAATGAAAAGTCATCACCGATTTTTAACTTGGCGGAAAAAGCGTTCGAATGGTTCAAATACCTAAGGGGTATGCTAGTATGATTTCAATTATACTGTTTACATTGTATAAATGCGGAATGATGATCATATCATTTCAATTGTTCTACGGAATAAAGAATCGTTGCTCTGACTGCGTGTAAGTGCGACTACTTTTTTAAAAATCAAAACTCTCCTTGACCCCGCCACACATCATTCTCATTAAATGTTTTTCGTGTAAACAAAGATATTAATTTCCGAAAAGTTATATCCGTAACACTGAAGTCCAAAAAGGAACAAATGTTCCCATTATACTCCCGTACATATCTTCGGTTTTTAAACTGCATTGTTATATCCTTATTGATACAAAAATTAGGATTAAAGAAATTTTACTCGCTTTTCGTAGGAACATATGTAGGGTGGTCAGTTGGTTGTGGGGCCTGAGGCTTAGGATCCACTCCATCTGGTTGCGGGTTCGATTCCCGCCTCGCACTCTGGCGAAGTTATGTAAAAGAGAGGTTTTAGTAAATGGAAAATAGGTTTCATGTAAAGACTCTCAAACCCGTAGAAGGGAGAGAATATAAACCAATATCAACAACATAGGAACATATGTAAAGAGTACTGTTTTCAATTATATTTATGAATCCAGTGTCCAGTTGAAAATTGGAAGGTTGTTGCATATTGATATCCTTTAGTCTATAAGGTTGGACTTCATTGAAGAATATCATTTTTGCCGGTTTGAAAATTGTATTTATTCGGAATTGAAAGGAAAAAAAGGCGCTGGACTTTCTGGAACTGCTTTAAAAGTCTTGAATCATTTCCACCTTTTAGTATTAAAGAACGAAGGAAAATACTACTTTCTCAATAAAATAGTATATTTATAATAAATATCGATTGATTTTTGAAAAACAATGATTGTTTCCATCTTGGATTGGTAAACAGGTTCCAGTTACACATTGTCGTCCGTCGTGAAGAAATAATGTTCGTCTAAAAGTCTTACCTATTAAATTTCAAGGTCTTACCCATTACTGTTTCTTGTAGGAAAGTGTTCTTATATAATAAAGTTGAAACAATTGAAAAAACTGTATTCCTCCATTTATAGGTTTAAGCTGCAGAATCAATTTTTTGTTTGCGTCCAAAATTTTTGTTTCTTGCTGTATATCCATTTGATGTACATTTTCTCACTTTTTTGTGAAAAAGGCATTTTTCTAAGTGATGACAAGAAGCAAAGGTACGTTAGAAAGTACATCATACAAAAAAAGGCTTTTTTTGATTTGATGATTTCAATCGTCTCAAAGGTTTAGAGGAAATCTGCCTCTCTACTTACAACTACACTCTCACTCATCTTTCGAGGTTCGTCAGGCAGCACTGCGCGGGAGCTTGAAGTGGTGACGATTGGGACCCCTTTCTCTTTTTCTCTCTCCCTTCGTAGAGAGATGGATCGTGGCCAACACCATAAGAGCGGCAAAGGCCTCATTGTGTCTGTACATATACGTCGTTCCTGCACGAATAGGACATTTCGATAGTATATGCCATACGTGTTCAGAGAGTTTAAGACACGCCCTGCACCCATCGATGGAAACATCTTGACATAATATGCTGTGTCGGTGTGCTAAGGTGGCAATCACACCGTCTTCACGCGCAAAAATGGACTTCTTCATACCTGTATTAAATCCAGATGATTTGAAGAAAGGAAACCTCGACTTATGTGACGGAGATTGATATTTTACAATTTTGCAAAAGTTTCTGTGCGTCACCTTGTCCTCATTTTGTTTCAGCAAATTTTTTGCTTCTGCTTCCTCCACCTGCACTTCCAGAAGTAAGGCATCTTGATGGAATAATGCACTGTCCTCACCTCTGATGCTAAGGTTCATGCCAAGAGTCTCAGCTTCCTGTTCCACGACTTTGTAAAGCTTTACTTCTTATGCATTACCTTTCACGTAGTGATGTCGAGAGCCTTGAGCTCGTCCTTTCTGCATGGAACCACCCCATACTAATAGAGTAGAACCAGGACGGCTATTACATTAGTCGCAGATATCGTGTTCAACGTCGACAGCTTGGACGACCAAATCCGTCAGATAAGGTGTTTGTATCTGCTTCGGGGAATCTCTTTCACTGATGTTGTATCCTGAATGCGGCTCTCAGGTACGCCTAGGTATTCGTAGGTCTCTGCAGCGTTATGGTGGCTAATAGCACATACAAAGTTTAAAACGCTATAGGAGAAAAGTCGCCTTCTTTAGAAAGAGAATATTTCCGGGAAAACCTGGTCAGATGATCACCCTTCTAAAGGTTAATCTCCATGGCTACAGATGAGAGACACTCAATTAGTGCAAAATTACAATTTAATTTTATGCGTTTTTCAAATTCTAATAACTGAGTCACAGCAACGCGTGGCCAGCTCTGCTAATATATTGTAAAAATTTCATGTGCTCCAAATTGTTAGACCTTATGCAGCACAATTATTTTAAAATGAAAAACGACACATCAAAAGTAGGGTTTGAGTCCATGAAACTATTCATTGAAACATTGAAAGTTTCATGAAACAATGAAACGTTTTATGGGACAAAAGTTTTTGAAACGTTTAAAAGTTTCACAAACACACTTGTTCGTATTTTTCCAGATTTTTAATTTTCCCGCCCTCATGTTCGGAACTTTGGAGACTTCGAAATGTTTACAAAGTTTCATGAAACTTCAAACCCCTAATCAAGAGATTGAATCATGACGCCATTTTTCGGTTGCTTAGCGAACCTTGGTAACGTGAAATGTTGGAGTGGTCTAGCGTATAGCTACATAGGTTAGGAACTCTTCAAAATAATGCGCGCTAGTTTTTAAATCACTTTATTTCAACATTCAAAATAAAGAAATGTAAATTCCAACTGCAAATTATATTTATTTAGTTGCCTGTCCTAATTTTCTAGATATTCTTCTTAACCTTTCTGGGAAACTCCATTTTTTTCCAGAATAATCAGAAATGATTCAAACCGAGTGTTCTACAAAGCGAAGACAAGTTGTGAAAATGATGAAATTAATCGAATCGTTGAAATGGAGTGAAAAGAATTTGTCGGTAGGCATCCGAAAGAAGAAATTAGATAAAACGTTACAACCTTCCTAGATGAGTAAAATCGTTATTCGGAGAGTATAAACAGTTCCTAGTAACCCCATCTCCCCGTTCACCCTAGAGTGCCTCGAATATTTTCCGAAAAATGAAAAAAACTACATTTTTACGTCAAAACTATTGTTGAAAACGAACCAACGACATTGGCTAAATCTCTGAAATAGAAATTTCCTGGATAATTTATTCTCACTATTATTATTGATTAATCCAATTTTTCATGTGTGAAGACAGAGATATTTTACGGATGAAGTTGAAATGTTGGATATGTGAACAAAGCGCTGATCATATATGAATAATTCTGATGGATTGTTGAATTTCATAATTTATATCCTTGTTTATGATCAAATTGGATTAATAACAAAAACCTAATTAAAACCGAAATAAGAAGAATCGAAAGCAGAATCTTTTCTAAATTTTATATTTTTTCAAAACTTCCACGTGAGATTTCCATATTGTATAACATTTGAAACTTAAGAAGTGATACAGGAAATTCATGAATATAAAAATCCATAAATCAGGGATGCAGGTGACTATTTCAAAAACGAAAATTACTGTCTTGAAATATAATTTGGTATGATTGATTTGATTTTGCAGTATTATTCTGTTTGAACTACAAATTTTCTTCTCCGTGTAATTCTGAACACATAAGTAACCAGATCATAGAATAGGCAAATTGTAGTTTTCAATTTCTGATAATAACGCAGGAAAATTTATGACATAACATTTTTCCATTTTTACAATTTCAAGTTTCGTGCATATATTCATATTAGCAGTTTGGAATTTAAAATGACTTGCAAATTGTGAACTACATTTGCATAAAAAAAAACATTTATAAACCGAATTCTTACTATATCATTTTCATAACCAACATTCTGAAACGCCTTTCTTAACCTAAATCATGAACATCATATTACAAAATGATTTGAAATGTGGTTCACCAAGCGATTACATGTTGTCATGGGAACCAATACGATGGGCATCGCCGTCGGGTGCATGAATCTGTCGATGCCTGCACTGACGCTCTGCGAGACCTCCATGAGCTCGTCTAGAATTTTTACTCAATACGCGGATATTTTGACATTGCAGTGCATATTCTGCCCAGTGGAACCAATTGGTGGAACACTGTTTTGTCAAATGGTGAGAACTGACATATTTCACACTGTCCAGTGGAACATGGGATTTGGCCGAAAAAATCGATTTGCACGCTAAGTTTTAAAAATATATATTTCTGAAGCGTTCCTATGTCGCTATTTAGTACGATATTCTGCTTCAAAAATATTATACTACTGATAATGTATTAGTAATAAATAGTTGCCATTGGAATATACTTCTTTGATAAAAAAATAACTTTCTTTAACGATTACACTTTAAAATATCGCGCCAAATTCCGGAGCAAACTGCCAGTGGAACATGGTTGTAGCAAAAATCGTGCACCAATATCTTTTCTACACCAAACCAGTGGAACATACAATTTTGCACTGGTGCAAGAAAGTGTAAGAAAGTGCAACTAGTGGAATATGCTATCAGTCAATATACTAACTTAAACCGCCATTTGTTGGAAGCTTATGGAACTTACTTTTATTTGTAACTTCTTGTAGGATTATAAAAATTTAATTTGCACTGAAAAAATGTTGAGTTCATGAATTGGGATGAAAACTGTCCTTTCCTGTAGGTTGGAGTTTAGTGGCTCCAAACATCGCAAGATATATTTCTGTAATTGATCTGAAAAGCTCAAAATGTGAATAACCACTTCATATCGGAAGAGTATCAAATGAATTAATTTCGACCCGTTAAAAAGCATCAAATTGAGTATATATTGCTAATCAAATCCTCGTGATGACATAACTTGCTCAGAAATAAATGTTCCAGCTCTGATTCGGTTTTAGTACTTTCCCCACTTGTTCATCACTTATGAATGTTTGGACTTAAGAGTTTTTCTGTCAAAAAGATTAAGAAATTTCGATTATCCTAATAAAATTTTTCGATCAGACCAAAACTAAGCAAGCTAGATTATGTTCAAAATCATAATTTTTCAATCAGATACCCATAAGGTTTTATAATGACTTTCAGTAGATCTCAACAATATTTTCATTATTGTTTATTTTGGGATCATTTTGAAACGAAGTGGAATGACTTTTAATATATTTTCCAAGCTGACCACAAATCGCTTTATCTTTGAAATTGAATCGTCTGTATAACCTCATGTGCGTTCAGAACCTTTGAATTGATCAAAAATGTTGAGTTCATCCGCAGTTCATTAGGAGTTCAAATCAAAGTTTTATAATAGTATATTGCGTAAGGAAAGTTGAGAAGCGAATATTTCACGAGTGTAAAGTAGTTGCCTCAGCGAAGCTAGGGCTGATATGAAACGAGTGAAATTGTTGCCTTGACCCGAGTCATGCATACAATTTTCCACCACACCGCCATTTTCATTTATATGTCACTTTCTCCCTAGGGTAGAAAACTCGATATTTGACCCACTCCACAGGCATCAAGAAGCGAATTTTTGTTTGAGGCACAGTGAAAAATATTAATGGTATGTAAGATGTAGCCTAAGTAAACGAATAGAATGTACGAAAACTTTTTTTATAACTTTTTGGAAGGAACAACTTCGTTTTTTTTTCGATTTTCTTGTACTGTTCAATATTGCAAAAACTGCTTATTCCAATTTTCTTTTCGCCGAAACGCGCGAAGAAGATTTTTCCAATTTTCGGGTGGATTTTTTTCATCTTTCGATGTTGGAAGAATTTCGATAGTCAGAAAGAAAATGTAAAATATCTATATTGACTTAGATACTGCAACATTTCATTTTTATTTTTGATGATTTTTTTATATACATCGTTAACAGCCTCCTACGTTCAAATACTTATAACTTTGTAGAAAGAAAAGTTTAATCGAATCTGTGAAATATTCGTTGTCCAAAAACCCTTGAAATTTTCGAAATCTATATTTTCGAAAATCAGCCCGAAAGACGAAATGTCCTGATGGACAATCAACCCTGACGTGTAGGTGCACCCGCAAAGGAGCGATTTCGATTGATAACGACCGACGCGAGGAGCTCCTCGGACGGATAGACCAACGATGGTTTGACGATGTCGTGCGACTGATTCGATGTCGAATCTTCGAGACTCACATGACCAGGCCCAGCGCAAGGCACGCAGCCTTCTTGTTCCCTCCCTTCCACCGTCCGGTGGCTAAGCAGAATTCGAACGAATTTCAATTGTGTGTTACAACGTAACACATTCCCGGCAAGGGCTGCGAAATGAGATGTATCACATACAATGCATAGGGCAAAATTGAAACTAAGCTGATGAACGAGAACCAATATATACATTTGTCTCAAATAGTACGATTATAACTAGAAGAACGAATCTGCATTTGCCTTATAATTGAAGTCAACATTTCGAATAAACACTAGAACTAGATCCGTGAAATGGAATATACCGACCGACTTACATTTACGCGACCGGTAATAAACATAATCGCGTTATGTTTTGCTCATAGACGCCGCTCGCAGTCTTCACAGTAGCCACTCTGGTGATGTCGTTGCGCCCTGGATACACCTCCATGATCACACCCAGTGGCTATCTTGCGAATCCCAGATTTTCTTTTCGCAGAATGACCACTGAGTCAACCTTTAGCTCTGACGTGGATTTGTGACATTTCTGGCGAGTCTGCAATGCGTAAGATATTCCGTATGCCTCTTCTTCCAAATATCCTGTGGGGCCTTGGTGATGAAGTGGTAAGTTGAGAGTCGATGGTCCGATACTGAAACAAGATTTTCAGCAGGTGAAAAATTGAAGGGTCGACCTATCAATAAGTGGGCGGGAGTTATTGCGGACGGATTGTTGGGATCAGCTGAAAGAGCGCAGGAGGGTCGCGAAATCAAGATTGCTTCTATTTCGATTAACAACGTGCTAAGTTGCTCATGTGTGCTTTCCAGTCTTTTATGACCCGTTTTAAATGATGTTTAAAACTCTTTACCACTCAATTCGCTTTGACAAAGGAAAAACTCCTATCGCCTGATTGAACTATGCGGTGTCGAACAACGCACAAATCTCGCGGAGTTCCATATCGGCCCCTACGAAATTCGTCCCATTATCTGAATGGATATGTTCTGGAACACCCCTTCTACCGATGAATCTACGCAACGCTGCCAAAAAACCTTCGGTCGAGAGATCGGTCGCAAGTTTGATATGTACCGCTTTAGACATCATGCAAATAAAGACACAGCCATAGGTTTTGATAAAACATCGATTGCGAAACTCCTTTTCTTTGATAAGAATTGGACCGAATCGACCCCGATACGACTAAAAGCTGGAGCTTCCGTCACCCGGTCTTCAGGCAAACCAGCCATTTTAGCCTGCATCAATCTAGTTCGCTGTTGAATGCATTCGACACATTTATGGAAGATTTCCCTGACTTGGTTTTTTCCGTTTAAAATCCAGAATTTCTCCCTGAGATCGCATACTGTCGATTGAATTCCGGAATTTGTCTTCGTGACATTCGCGGATAATAAGATCGGTATGTGATGGGGTGTTTGCTAAGTATCAAGAGAGGATGTTTTTGATTATGCAATCAAATCAATCAAAGATCAACTCTGACTTCTTCAAACGACCACCCACACGTTTGATCACTTCCGGGAATCAATTGAATTCGAATCGCAGAATTTCCGATCACCACGTGTCTCAATTTTCACGACAACAATGAACGCCTCGTGGAAAACGCATCACTATCGCGTGAACCGGATGAATCTAGCCCCGAGTAACCAAAATTCGCTAGATCGAAAAACGAATGCTAATCAATTATGATTCACGAAATATTCCGTACTATTTTTCACTGAATGAAAAGAGAAAAGGTACTTATATTTAGGATTGATGACCCATGATGGTGATGAGGGATCCTTGCTGGAGCGACGACGCTGTGAAGACTCGAGTCGGAAGCACTTTCGATGCTGTGAAGACTGGAGGTGAAAGCACTTTCTATGCAGTGGAGACTGGAGGCGAAACAGGCTTTCTCCTCTGCCATGCGGTCCCCGTGCGGTTCGGTGCATGTGTACCCAGCCTTGGGAATGCGACGCGCGCACTTCACGAAACCACGCGCCGACGACCACGTGTAAAAACCCAACGCACTTTTAAATCACATGATGAGGTTAACAAATAACCTCACAGGGGGTACCATGTTTTGTTTGGGATTGTCTCGGCTTAGGTGGCTCGACAACTTAGTTTCTTGTGTGAAAAGAAAACTCCCTACTTCTGGAAATCGGTGGAAAGATTTTGGGTCGGCAAATGCTAACACCTTTTTTTATGGAGAAAAGCCGTAAGGGGCATGAAAAACTCAGATTCATTTATTTACATCGATCAAAGGAAGAGCGAGAGATATACTGACGAGATAAATAGACGAGACGACGATGGAAAAACTACGACGCACGCGTGCTTTGCGTTGGGTCTTGACACGCGGTCACGAAACCTAATTTTTTCCTAATTTTCGGAATCTATAGTTTCGAGAATCAGCCCGAAAGACGAGATGTCCTGATGGACGATGAACCCTGATGGGTAGGTGCACCCGCAAAGGAGCGATTTCGATTGATAACGACCGACGCCAGGAGCTTCACGGACGGATAGATTAACGATGGTTCGACGACGTCGTGCGACTGATTCGATGTCGAATCTTCGAGACTCACATGTTCAGGCCCAGCGCAAGGAACGCAGCCCTCTTTTTCCCTCCAATCCAACGTCCGGTGGCTGAGCAAAATTCGAACGAATTTCAATTGTGTGTTACGTAACAGATTCTGTAACTTGATAATGCATAGTCTGTCCGATTTGGAATTAATTTTCCCATTAGAGAAAAAGTTTATTATTATGTTTATATAATATATTAATTTTGAGGGTAAAAGTATATTATAGAAAGGAAATTGTTTTTCGAATTGGTACCCCAAGTCCAGGGTGAAATCTCGGCGGGGTCGTGGTATGTTCCTAATCAATATTAGTATGGGGGAGGTTATGACAGCAGGTGGGTATCGTCAACGTTGCTCGACTTGAAGAAGAGGACAAGATGACGACATCCTTAGCGACAAGTTCTAATGCGGATACCTGAAGGATTTTGTTTACTTTGAGCATTTTTTCGTGAACATTCACGTGTATCCCTTCCCGCGTCCACAATATGTTTGAAAGTGGTAGGGATGTAACATATACATTATTTCAGAGACCAATCAGAGGGATACCTTTCCGCCACCCACGAGACGTTCTTGAAGGGTAGGGACGTGACCAACATTTTTCTGTGATTATTCACAGGAGTGTCTTCCTGCTTTCCACGAGACCTCAGAAAAGGTTAGGGGTGTGAACTTTATTTTTCCTGTGTATATTCACGGGAGTGTCTTCCTGCCTCCCACGAGATGTTGAGAAAGGTTAATGATCTGACCTACAATATTTCTGATACCTGTTACAGGATTATCTTTACATTTCCACGAGACTATAGAAGAGGTCAGAAAAAGTGGAGAGAATAAGGGTTTTGCTGATTTTATATTGAGTTTAATTATTTCATGCTTCTCGTCAGTGAGTAAATATCCAATAATAAGCCTCGAGAAAAAACATTAGAGCTACTGTGATCTTTGAAAAGACAATTTCTGGTGATTTGAAAGTGAAGCAGTTAGTAATTTTTTATTTGTCAATTAAATCTGATAACCAGATATACGGATATAAGTCAAATGATGATAATAATCTTAATTTATTCCTTAATTGTTTTGTGTAACTTTAGATCCTACACACTTCCTTCTGATACTGCCACCGGTAATCGTGATAAAGCTTGATATTCTCCACGAATTAACAGTATGTTTGTTTAAAATTTCAGCTTCGAGGACATCAACGCAGTCCCTCTGATACGCAAGCTTTCCGAGAAAGAACCAAAAGAGATGCCTTGAACCATTTAGAAAATGAGCTTGATAGGTTACAGGCTACAGCTCCGGAGCCTCTACGAGAAAATGTCAAACACGTATTTTCGGGTTTTAAAGATTTGTTCCAACGTTTTTTGAAAGAAGGAGGCCCTTCCTTAGAGTGGGATCGCATACAAAAATTGCCAGAGAATGCAGTTTGTATACTTTTTATCTTTCATAAGGTAATTCCTCCAAAAATGAATATTCTTTTCTAAACCTTCCAGATTGAAGAATATTGCAATCTTCCTGAGCCCAGTACTCAAGAAATAAAAGAATTACTGAATAAGTTGATAGTATTAAAATTGAATGGTGGTCTTGGCACAAGTATGGGATGCCATGGTCCAAAATCAGTTATTACGGTTCGTAATAATTTCACATTCTTGGATCTGACAGTACAACAAATTGAGGTAATTTTTATTTTATTTTACACGTTTTGTTATTTCTATCTAATTGATTATTACTACTTGTATCTATATTATTTTTTACGCAGAATTTGAATAAAACCTATGGTGTAAATGTTCCTCTCATTCTCATGAATTCTTTCAATACGGACCATGACACACAACGAATAATCAGAAAATATAAGGGATTGGATGTTGAAATACACACATTTAATCAGAGTTGCTATCCACGAATATGTAAAGACTCACTGCTGCCCATAGCAAAGAATTCTAATGTTGATCAGGATAAGGAAGCGTAAGAAAATATTTCAATTGCATGCCAGCAAACCGCCCTATTCGCTCAAATGACAAAAATGTGTAGGCCATAAAAAAGGGAAAACTGTTGAACCTTTTCCTCAGAGGTTATAACCACTGATCTCTATATACTAACTGGATGGTGTATCTCGTGTGAAAAACGTCTGACAACGTGTTACGAATTGAAGGCCTAGTCGCCATG
>WSXT02045216.1:0-13178 GCA_011762715.2 Neuroterus valhalla | reverse complement strand
TAGTCAGGCCAACTAACGTCCTAAAAACATGCAATGTTCCAAAGACGTTTTTAGGACGTATTTGGAACATTAGACGTCTTTGGGACGTTCTAACAATGTCCTAAGTCAGGCCAAATAACGTCCTAAAAACATGTAATTTTCCCAAGACGTTTTTAGGACGTATTTGGAACATTAGACGTTTTTGGGACGTTCTAAAAATGTCCTAAGTCAGTCCAAATAAAGTCCTAAAAACATGCAATGTTCCAAAGACGTTTTTAGGACATATTTGGAACATAAAAAGTTTTCGGGACGTTTTTTTGCCTGACTTGGTACGTTGATTTGGACATTCTTAAAACGTCTTTTAGACTTTACGTCCTAAAAACGTTTTTAGGACGTTCTAGAAACGTCTTTAAATTTCGTGCCCACTGGGGAGTAGATAGTACTATGTTATTTGAAACTGACCATGCCTATCATAATTGAAAGCATAGCACCAATGACTTTGATGATAGATTTTATTTAAAGAAAATTTCACTCTCTTCGTGTTTGCTCTAAAGTGAGCGATAGTGTGAATATTTCATTCGGGGAAGAAAATAAATTTTACCCCTGAAAAGAGGGGTATATTTTATGTTTTCTTGGCGTCGAATAATGTTTTTATGTCGAAAAATTCGTTGTGGGAGTTTTTCCCACGTAACTTTTCATTGCCTCAGCATAAAATTGCTGAGAATACCCGAAAGCCGTGTATATGACTCGTGGGGAATTGGGATACTAAAAGTCTGTAAGGGATGGAAGCTGAATGTACCCCCCCCTGCTATAAAGTTACGCTCGATATAATCATTCGCTTTACCTGCTCTACACTTCGGGTTGTTTTTTAATCTCCGAGTATATGTAAACAAAGTTTTCCCAAGTCTGGGAAGAAGTTTGAATTTGAATTGCAGATTCAGATGTGAATTCATCAACTTTTCTGCAGAGCACTTGTTGCTCTTCACATTATTAGGTAAAACTAATATTATATTAGATAGTCATTGTACTATCAAAATTTTCGCATATTAATTTAGATTATAATATTTTTCTTTTTTATTCTGGAAGATTTTTAAAAGCTTTAATTCCAGGGAAAAAAAGTTACACTTTTACCTCGCATTCTGCTGCATATTTTCGACGAATGGGCACGAGCACTTCGTCGCAATCAAACGCGCGATTTAACTAACGAAATTGAAATTGCTGCGTGATTTTAAAATGCAGACTGTTGGAGTCGTTGGGGACAATAATCATTTTATTAAAATTTATTTATTCATTTTCCACGAACCCTCCAGGATATTCTGGTATTATTAAAGTGCGCATTCTCTTTATCCCCTTTTCTCCCATAGGACAGCCACGGTAATTCGTTCCTGTTTTTGAAATCTGCTAAACTTCGTCCGGAAAAAATAATTAATAATCAAAATAATTTCACTGAATCCAGTATTTCTAATAAGAGAGAATCCATCGATTCATACTACTGTCAAACATTAGCCTTGACCAGGCCCGTAGCCAGAAATTCGTTTTGGGGGGGCTCGCAAGTGGGGGGGGGGCTAGCGCCCCTTGAGCCCCCCCCGGCTACGTGCCTGGCCTTGACATTCTTGAAAAATCATTTTTTCTTTTAACACGATGCGCTTAATCTATCAATTTTACTCTTTCGTTGCGTAGGAAAAGGCTTTTCGATTTTCCATTTCTCCCAAAATGTGCAGTTTTTCATGATTGACAGCTTAGGCCCTTTAAATCCGCCATTTTTTGCGTCTATGTTTTGATCCTAGAGGTGGCGTTACAGTCTAGCGGGAAATTTTCAAATTCGTTGTTATTTTTGCTCTATAGTATCAATATGAATATTCTCACTACTGATAGCATAAATTGGGTACCTTGATTGTGAAAATCGGGAAGGTTGTTGTCTATGGCTACATGACAACAATTATGACAACAATTATTATCAGCGACATGATAATAATTTACATGGTCAAATCATAAAATTTGTCAATTACAGATATTTATTTAGTTATTCCTCAGTTTACTGAACTTTTTAACAATTAATTAGGTGATGAAGAAATTGTTACACGATGATAGCAAATGATGAAAATGAAATCATAAAACAGTAAAATAAATATTTATCACAATATGTACAATAAATATGACATTTTTAAAAATTCAATTGAAAAAATGTAAATGATATCATGAATTAAAAGAATTTTGAAATAATTCAAAAAATAAAATACTATCTGCCAACAAAGTAAACACGTATCGATGGATCGATATTTGTATAATTACATGTGATTTATATTCATAAATAAATCAAAAACATCTAGAATTTTATAAAAATACAAATGATGCAAGGATTCAATGAAAATTATATATAAAACGTATATATATATATTATATATAATCAATTACAATAATATGCATAAATAAAAAATGATCAAAATGGATTATGAAACTGATAAAGTTAAAAAAGAAAAAGAGTAATTATCGAAAAAAATTATTATTAGTAGGTAATAATTGGAATAAAGCATTTGCCTAATGGAATGAATAAATGACGAATCATGAAAATGAATTTATAAAATAGTAAAATGAATGTAAGATAATAATGGAAAAAGAATAAAATCCCTCACAAAAACATTAAAAATGTTAACAAACAGCTAATTCATCGTTTTTTATCCTTAATGGAAAAATTATGCCCGTGAATGTAGTGAGAACCCCGCAATATTTTCTATGCCAAATCCACCTTTATCTTAATACGTCCACATATGAGAGTTCTGAAACCAACTCAAGCTAACTCTCAAAATGATTGCTTAGTTACTCAAACAATAAGTTAACGATATTTTAACCATACGTTTTCGAACATGAGTTTTATTATAAGATATGTGTTGGTGTAAAAAAAAATTCGAGAACAAAAATTGTCAAATCCAAGCGAACAATCTCTTAAAACAATTTTTCGGCCTTTTTTAATAATAATAATTTTTCATGATTCCTGTGAACTTTCACACACTGCCAAAAGTAATCGTCATTTTACCATGCATTGCTATGTAAATTTTAGTAGTATAAAAAAATTTCCCAAACAGAAGATAATAAAGAATCTACTCGTTTATATGAACAGGTTTTTTGTAAGATATTTGATAAAGTTTTTAGTGTGTTCGGATTCGAAGATTAGGAAAATTAGAAAAATTTCATTTTGCTAGTTAGATTAAAGATAAAAAACGATGAATTAGGTGTTTGTTAACATTTTTAATAACGCACTATTTTTAGAGATGTATAAGTATTTCCATAAATAAGGCGCAATCTTAGGGGATAGACATTATGTTCCTTCCGCGTGAAAGATTAGTTTTAGAAATGTTTGTAAGAAGAGAAATGGATCATTTTACCTAAAACATTTTCAAACCATTTCTTTTCACGCGGAGGCGTATTTCTTCCTTGAGTAATATATATCTGTCTGCACGATGCGCGCCTAACTGTCAATACGATTTGTACGACCTGTCATTGAGTTCGAAATGTTGACAAAAATCTATTTTTAAATCTATTTTCAAATCCAGCTATATTTATAAAGATTCAAATAACGCTTATGAAATCTCATAAAGTAACCTCTACTTTTATTCCTGAAAGTGCGTGAGAATCCTATACCTCCTCGACAATACACATTTTTCATTATGTTCTATCTCGGTCCTCAAATAACGTTGATAAATCGACCAATTCATTCATTTGCATATAAAAACGGGAATTCAAAAGCCTCAAGAACCCTAGAGTCACCATCAAAGCAAACACTGTCTTTATTTGTAATCTAAGAAGATTGAGAAAGAAGCATTCCGAGATAACCCTTTCCTCATCTTTTCTTCCGCACAAACAATTTCTTTATAAGCGCATCCTACTCACGGCAGATTGAGAATGAAATATGGTAACGAAGTGGCCCGAAATGTAGGTTCTTATCCCTGGAGTCTGGAAAATGAAAATGGAAAACGGTGGCTCACACAGTCATTGGGTCCGTCCCCTTTTACGTTGGGCCTTGGGACTACTCACTACTCTCATTTGTAACACCATAGGACACATCCATCCGTGCAGGGTTCACACCTGCCGGTTCTATCTCGCTGAGGCCAGGGCATAGAGGCGTTTATGCGGGAATTAAATCAGCCGAAAGGAAGGTCTGCAGGAAAAGGGGGCGGGGGGTGGATTGTTGTGTCGATGGAACCAGGAGGCAGAAGGGCGATGAATTTCGGGAAAAAAGCGAGGAAACAGCTGCGGTTATACAGATAGAGCGGTTAGCGGTCGAGATATACGATGGTAGAGATGGTATCTCTGAAAATAGGATCGTTGGGGAACGCATTGTGCCGTGGACAGTATTCGTCTCGTCGCCATCCTATTTTTGACTTAACTACCACAAGTCTCCTCGCGAAAGAGCCTGCCAGTGCCAATCGTTTTTTCCGTTCTTTTACCCATTATGCGGATACGGGCCAAGAAGACTCGGGCGCCATCCGACTTCGCCAAGTACCACCGCAACCGGAAAATTGAAGAGATGGATAAGACACGGAAATCTAGACCTGCCGGAAATAATTATAACAAATTGCTCCGTACTTCCGAATTTATGGAATTTCCAATGGACATGGGTTATAGAAAAGCCTGATGCGTCTACTCCGACTAGCCATATTTTTACTTTTCGCTAGTCATCCCGAAATTCGGGACGACTAGCCTATTTTCGCCATTCGGGTAGTTATCCCGAAAATAATGTATTTATTATTAGTTTTACTCTGTTCTGGTGGAGAAAAATTAGGAAAACCACTGCTAGTCCTTGATATGATCAGTATTTTTATCTTTGCTTCATTATTTGCTTAGTAACTGTCATTTTTCGGCGATAGAAGAACTCGCAAAGGATCTCGCGCACGTACAAGTGGGAACAGTCGGACCTTCTGATTGGTTCGCTGCTCCTCTCTTCTACTGGAATGCAGCAACAATCCGTTGCGAGTTGAATCCTAGGAAATTTTTTATTTCTATGAATTCAGAACTGAAACTAAATATACGAATTGAATCTCGATAACTATTCATCTAATTGAAAGAGCAGCTCTAAATTACGACTACCATAAAACATTTGAGCCTCAATTATATACAAGTACTCAGGGCCGTGGGGAGAATATTCGGGTCCCGGGGGAAATCTCGGATGCGGGCCCCCTCCAATTTTTTTTTATTCATGAAAGTACGTATATTTGTGAGTCCGGGCCCGGGGAAGGAAGTCCTTGACCCCCCTCCCTCTCGTTGGATCCATTTTCAACTAAATAGCTGAATTTTCTACCAAAAAAAGATCATTTAACCAATTTATTTCGTTCTGTAAAAAAAAACTAATTCCCATGAAAAATGTCCTGGTTGATAATTTAATAGGGAAAGATATTTATTTAAAATAAAAAATAGTTAAACTGAACCAAAAAGACAAAATTTTCAACAAAGCAGTTGAAGCCTCAACCAAAAAAAAAAAGAATTCATGTCCAAACAGTTGCATTTTTGACAAATAAAGATGAATTTTTGAAGAAAAAAAAAATTATTATTATGAATTCCACCCGTTTTCAGTGCACAAAAATGAGCAGACCAGTCTATTAACGCAAAGTGGCTAGTCGTCCGGCAAAAAATTCTAATAATGCAATTATGGTTTATAAAACTAAAATCCTGCCCCCACGAGACTTGGGAAAAGGGGAAGGTGAACAATCTATATTATTTTTTATGACTAGTCGCAGTGGTGACTTTTCGCCTTCACCAAACTTGGGAAAAAGGGAAGATATGTGACCTACATTATTTCTATGGCCAGTTACAGGTCACAGCAGTGACTTTCCGCCCCCACCAGACTTGGGAAAAGGGTCGAAATTTTTTTATCTTTCTTGACTGTGAAATCTTTTTCGGTCTAGAATCTAAAAGTCAACATTTTCTTGTAAACTTCTCTCATTGGTTGAAAATTAACCTATTACATTACAAATTCAACAGTTTTGTCAAAAATGTTGATCCTTTTTTGTTGACAATCAAACTGTTTTGTTGAAAATTGGTCCTTGTGGGTTCCAAATTTTCCTATTTGATTTGAAAGTTTTATAGCATGGTTGAGAGTCTTTTTGTTCAAAAAAATCATCTTTATTTGTCAAAAATGCAACTCTTTGGACATGAATTCTTTTTTTTAGGTTGAGGCTCCAACTGCTTTGTTGAAAATTCCGTCTTTTTGGTTCAGTTCAACTATTTTTTATTTCGAATAAATATATTTTCCTATTAAATTATCAATCATGACATTTTTCACGGGAATTCGTTTTTTTTTTTTATAAAACGAAATAAATTGGTTAAATGATCTTTTTTTGGTAGAAAATTCAGCTATTTAGTTGAAAAGTGATCTATTTTGTTCAGAATGCAACATTTTTAGTTGAAGTATTAGGAATTTAAGCATTTGAAATTCAATTAAATATACTGTTATATAACATATTATAACGACTATTGCGTTCAATCGATTTCAATTTTAAAATTAGATTGATCGTAATCTTCTAGTACTTGTGTATAATTGAGACCAAAATGTTTTATGGTAGTCGTAATTTAGAACTACATTCTCAATTAGATGAATAGGCATCGAGATTCAATTTGTATATTTAGCTTCAGTTTTGAATTCCCAGAAATAAAAAATTTCCTAGGATTCAACTCGCAACGGATTGTCGTCGCATTCCAGTGGAAGAGAGGAGCAGCGAACCAATCAGAAGGTCCGACTGTCCCCACTTGTATGCGTGCGAGATCGTTTGTGAGTTTTTCTATCGCCGAAAAATGACAGTAGTTAATCAAATAATGAAGCAGATAAAAATACTGATCATAACAAAGACTAGCAGTGGTTTTCCTAATTTTTGTCCACCAGAAAGGAGTAAAATTTATAGTACATACATTATTTTCGGGATTACTACCCGAATGGCGAAAATAGGCTAGTCGTCCCGAAATTCGGAACGAGACACTACGTATAGAAAAAGAGAAAGGTTGGTAGTGGAAGTGCTAGTAGTCCCTGATTACAATGTAAAAAATGTCACAGAGGATTAGTCATATCTGAGTTTACATTCTAGAATAAATCATTTGGTAAACGACTTTTGAATTAGTGCGGACCCAGGCATTTACTAAATCAATTAGTATAGGCTAAAAAGTCTTTTAGAAAGTAGAGAAGGAAAAATTACATGAATATTAACTCCTAAACTATCAAAATTCATTATCAGAAAACAACAACTTTTGATGGCCTTTTCTAGTTATTTCAGTGATGCCATTAAGATGATCTTTTGTTCCCCCGTGATATTTAGGACGGCCTTAATAGCATGCGACTTGACGGAGAAGCTTTTCAATTTTCTTCCTTTTTCCCATTATCTTATATAGGATCTTCGTTGATAAGGCGGCACACATTACCCAGAGTCACTTATGTTCTCGGCTTAAGCGGAGGTAACTTTCTGCAAAGTTCCCGGCCGAAGCTTTGCGAAGCTTCCCTTGTTGTCGGCCAAGACGTCTTTTTTTCGCCCACTTTGAGAAACGTAATTTCTTCTAAGTCCCTGTCGACGAAGAGGCGAGGTTATTTTCCGGCAGGATTTCTTTTTGTTTTCGAGCTCACTTTGCTGGGAGCTGAATTCAAGGTCGAGGAATTTGCATACATCGTCCCGTTTAGGGTGGAAACTGAGCCCCTTTCGTTTCGAGAGTAGGTAATACACTGGATACGAATTCGTTAGGTCCACTTCATTAGGTCGAGATAATCAATTAGAGTCAATTTGAATACGTCTCCCATTCTCCAAAATTGCATTGCTTTGGCCGCCATCAGGGTTTAAAGAAGTCCTTCTTTGGATTACCTTCTTAAGGATTATTTCTGGCCTCAGTCAGAAGAATTTACTTGAAAATTTTCAAATAACTTTAGAAAAGGAAAAAAAAGAGATTCTGAGGACATATATGGGTGATTCCCCAAATACAGGGAACTTTTGAAATTAGTCAATTTTTTTAGAAAATATTTTCAAAATCATATTTTGTGATTGAGATTAGATTCATTACCATAAACATTAACATAAATTTTATCTTTTTTCTCTTTGCAATCTTTCCGTTTCTTCTAAAAATTCTGCTGGTGAATTTGATTTTTGCTTTTTACTTACGGCCATTCCGCTGTTTATTTTCCTACCAAAAACATAATTATACATAGTTAAGAACGTTTATTTTATGAATAAACACCATTTCCATGTTCGCAGTTTTCACGAAACATAGTTTTCACAAAACAAACCACAATTTGCATGAAAAGTTCTAAGTTTAGACTTTCAATCAGATTTATAAATAAGATTGCCACAAAACATGTATAATGATAAACGCTCATAATTTCACTTGATGTAAGTAAAAAAACAACAACTGTTAATGCAGATTGTAAGAAGTCAAACAGTTTCCAAATGAGAGATAATATTTTCCAGTTCTAATTATAAAAATCATATTCTTTATTTCTTTCGGTGCTCTTATGAACAAAAACAAAATAATCTATTAAAAACTCCGTTCCTACTACTTTTTAGTAAAAGTTCTTCGGAGAGGCAAAGTTTAATGTCGGTCCGCCCTGACTAAATGAAAGTTAGGTTACGTCGATGGAGGTTATGTCGATGGAAAACAACACAAAAAGTGTTCCATAAGTTTTAAAGTAGAATGAATTGGAAAATCCTTTTGCAATTCGTTTCCTCCCGTTCTGATACATATTTTTAACTTTCATTTATTAAATTTTGTTCCCAAACATAGAATTATTTGTCACTTACGTCGATGGATACTAATAAAAATACGCAAGGTTTTCGTAAACTTTTTTTTTGATTTGTGGAGAAAGTTCTTAATTTTTACGCTCAAAGCTTGGGGGAATGATTAGTGAGAGGTTTTTTCTTCAGTTCGACGGCAAAACTGGTCCCAAAAAGGTGTCCCTAGTTGTCAAATGATCGCTGTTTATGTTTCGACGTAACCAAAAAAATATTTGCGTGGACACTTATATTTGTGTGCATATGTTGTGAATATTGCATTAATATCGAAATATTTATAATAAAATTTGTACTTTTTCAAAATATGCTTCAGGCATATGTGGACATCTCTTAAAGCGATTTTTTGGGCACATAGTATCTTTTTACTCTGAGTTATAATAATTTAATTTTCACTGTGGAACAAGTTGAAAGGTACTAAAATGAAGATTTTTACAGAGTTTGAAACCAGTGCAACCAATAGTTTTAGTAATATAACCCTGGGACACGAAAGTGCCCTGTCTGTGGAGAATTACCCATATATGTCAGATGACAGGAAAAGAATTATAGAGCAAAATTGCAAAATTATTTTTCGAATGTTTATTTTAAAGCACAGTAACTTTAATTGAATGAAATATCTTTAGCCGTTTCTTTATTTAAATTCAACGCAACAGGGTTTTTGAGTAGGCGTGAATATTTAACGAAATTCGTTACCCTTTGTTTTTTCTCGTTTAATCTTCCGTGTTATATGCAAAGTGCTAGACTCTGAAAATTTACGAGCATCGAACTCTCCGCCTTTGTTTATAAAAACATCAAAACCTGACGCGAGACTGAAAACTCAATCCGCGACTCTTACTTTGATTAATTTTATCACCAAATCTAGGCCTTATCAAATTGATCATATTTTCCATTCTGAAGCACAACAATTTTTTTCACTCAATTTCGCATGCCATCCGTCAACGGAATAGATTGTCACCATTTAACCATGCTAATTCTTTCACTCGCGCTGATGCGTGGTGAATGCTGAAATGTAACCATCAATAATAACTGCAATATCTGTCTGTACATATTTCTACATGCAGACTGGGTTTTAACTACCACAGGACACGTCATTATCGGTAGCTACTTGTGCCCAAGTTTGCATGGACGGGGATAATAAATTGAATCAGGTTCCTGCACACAAAAACAAAAGTGCCAAATGATTTCACGGCTTCATCAAAAGCTACTCTTATATTCTAATCCTGCATATTGGACCATCACACTATATGCATTAAATTTATCAAAGCCATGCAGTATAGGTACTGGCTTTTGATGTGTTAATATACCCATGGTAAGTGCACCTCCGGAACGATCGTAAAAAGAAAGAACCCAATGTTATTTGATAGATTTACCATCGCAACCCAATGAGCTTTCAATTAGGCGGATAAGCGTCATATAAATTGGGTCGCTGATAAAGTTGAATTAGGTTCGTAGTCGATTCAATATTCATGCTTTGACTCGATTAAATCAGGAGCTTTTGATGCTGGCAAATATTTATCATGCGTATTAAAGATTCAGTATTCATGAACAAATAATATCAAGCCACTAATTAATGATAAGCTACCAGGATTCGAAAATTTACCAAAAATTTGTATCAGTTATGCAATTTGATAGAATTTTAGTTTACTTTAGTTATTGAGGACATTTTAATGTCAACAGTGATCGCAATCATTTCTGGAGAATTCATCTTGCTGGTTAGGTTCCCTTATCGTTAATCTTTGAATAATGTGAATGACGCCATATCACCAGACTCCGCAGTGAACGCTTAAAATAATAGCTTACAGGCCGTGTCAGAAACCCTTCGATCGTTCGAGGAAGAGCCGCAAGGCATTACCTCATAAGTGCCCTGAGGTAGAGGTGAGTTGGATGATGAACGTCCTTAATAAATTATTCATATGAAGCGTCGCCTCTCAAGTACTATACGTGTATTCTAACACACGAACAAGGCGTCATCGATGTCGGTCGATTTTTACTCACCAGCAATCACTCATTGAGACCTCCTGCAAGGCTAATCCGAAACGATTCCCCGGTGTACGAATTTCCATAGGAGAGGTGACTCACAAACTAGATACACCCCCTTTTCTCTTGTGAATTTGCAAATTTTAGCCACCCTGATGATTGCCCGATCGAAAAAGCTATTTTTGTGTCTTCGGAAGAAGAAGATTTCAACCCCAGGTCCTCCTTCTTATTCCATTCTAATTTCACCATTTCATTACAGCTAAAATCAGCTTTGATTCCGTTGGAAATCAGGGACCGATTAATTCTTCCACTGATGTGCATTATGTATGGAAATGCGGTTTAATTAAATCGGTTGTTCTTACTTTCCGGCTCCGGAATCCAATTTAAATTACACGAGAGGGAAATTTGTAAAATGGAAGCTTCACACGTCGCGTTGCCGAATAACTGGCCTGAAAATACTCGTTTGGCGGACGCTGTAACGCCCGAATAAGCTTTTCGGGATAATTGAGGAACGACCGGGTAACAGGAGTGGCAAATTAATGTCATTAGAAACGTGTTCAGGAATAATTATGTCTAGGAATACTGATAGAAACACATAAAGCATGGAAGCTAGAGTGAGGAAATTCCTACAGGCAATACATTGTATGGAAGCGTTTCCCAATGTTTGGAAGTAACGGTAACATTTTCATTGCAAGCTTAAATGCTATCCTGGCCTCAAATTTCGTTTAAACAAGTATCATTATCTGTTGATATACGGTAACGTCGCCTCACTAATCGAAGGTTTATGTATGTGTGAATCAGAAATTTTACCGGCGTGAATAAATAGCTTACTTCTTCAGGCTAATCGACCGGTTGGTCAGCCATATATTTCATCGTCTCTGGTTCCTGATTTTTTGTTCAGATAACTCCTAAATGCCTCAGTTACAACTTTTTAGAGTTGTCAGTGGAAACTGTTTTAAGCCAATTAGTTTTAATTAAATTAAGGAGTGAAGATAAAAGTTTCCTCTTACTCGCCCAACGCCCAAATGCACTTTTTATCTAATTAAATCATAAAATCTGATTTGGTCAAACTTGCATAAAACACTCTGGAATATTTGCCCGAATTTGTCAAATATAACCCAGACTAGAATCGGAATTCTGAGCTACCAAAAGTTCAACAATGACAGAGGACCATCAAATGGATTAAGAAGATTAGATTGGTGGTCGAAAAATCCCAAAATTGGTATTTTCAGCTAATTAAACCTATAGGGTTCTGAACTCTACGTTCACTGATTAGCCGACCGTTATTGTAATATGCATTTAATTATATATGATAAACGTGAATTTTTTTCCTTTGAATCATCTCATTTTCACAAAGAATTTAATTAACAAATGTGAAAAGTATATTCAATAAAATTATCCGCAATCCGTATAGAGTTGATGCTAATTAACATGCATGTTGAAATTTTTGCTCGAATTTTAGATCATTACATTTTTTTCAGAAAGCAAAAACACTTGCATAATAAATTATATATTGATAAATGAGAAAAGTTGCCGTCATGATTGAACATTTAATGCCAATATATGAAGGTTTTGCGGTTTTTAGTCTTTTACCCTTTGCCCCCTCACCTTCTATGCTCCATGACAAATGAATTTTTACTCTGAATGCAAGGAGATATTCTTCTATAGCAACCATCCCCCAGCAAAACATGTGGTCTAGTTTCCAAGGGTGGATGACAAAGCAAAACCTAACTATTCTCTTTCTTGCACAACTATCCTTCATCAGGAAATAGTTACTCATTTATTTATTTCACTTTCTGCTCCTCGAAAAAAAAAATCCCAGTTGGAATCCCATAGGTCTAAAAAAATTGTTATCTTCAGCGAACCCTCTACTAACTCAATTCCGCTAATCTGTCGCACATTTCGGAGTGATTCCTCCATTCCTGCCTTTACTCTTTTTTTCTTCTGAAAGCGCCATTTTTCATGTCGGTTCTCTCTTCCACGCAACTTCTCATTTAATTAATGGATTAGTTATCGCGTGCGGAAATACACATTGTGCACCCAGAGAAAGGATTTTCCATATTTGTTTCAAGAGAAATTGGAATTTATTCGCTCATGAATTCACCTCGATATTTATTCGACTCAAAATAACTTTTTTGAAAAAATATTAACATTTCATTGAGTGGCAATAAATTGTTCTTTCATTTAGATAAATTTGTTTCCACTCTGGGGGATGGAAATGACATGAAAAATTACTGTAGATAAAGCGGTTTTGTCTCTTGTTGAATTACTTATAATTATTATTATTATTCCATCAGGCCAATTCCTTTTGAGGTAAGCGTAACTCATTTGCTCCTATTTACTGATCAATCTATCCATATACTGCCGTACAAACTAAAAAGATACATAAGGTACATTTTTATGAAAAATTAGTTTTTGGTATCACTGGATTCGTTAGAAAAAGCTGCATCTAACTATGTTAATAAAAAT
>WSXT02045205.1:0-13178 GCA_011762715.2 Neuroterus valhalla | reverse complement strand
AGTGTAAAAATAACCAATAATAATTCGTTTACAATGTTAAAACGTAAACGAGTTTAGCTTACCCCGAAAGGGATTTGGCTTGATGGTATAATAATAAAGATTAATTTTCTACAAAAAAGGCAAATTTTCTACGAAGTACATAGATTCTCGGATTTCGAATCGAAATATTGCAACTTTAACAAAAAAATTTGATTTTTAACGAACAAGATTTATAAAAAGTAAGCGGTTATTTCTCGTATTTTTCTGGTAGAATTTTTAATATTCTAGGCTTAGTCAAGTGAATTCCCGATTTTTATTTAAATTCCCGGTCATTTCCCGGTTTCCCGGTCAAGTCGCCACCCTGATTCTTTCTAAATGAAACAATCCAAAATTTTGAAAAGCAAATTTCATAGAGAATATTCTCGTTTTTTGAGAGAAAAATCTCCTTCCAGAACTCAAGGAAACGGAGAACCAGCGGGAACTTTACGAGAGTTTGGGCGCGTCGACGTAACTTCTACACGCTTTTCGTACACGTTTTACGCTTATGTAACGTCAAGATACGACTTTAATCTGCTAACAGCAGCAACGGTGCAGTTCGTTTGCAATCTCGAAAATTAAAAGGGGAATAAAGTTAGTGGATAACAATATACAGAAGAGAGGGTGGATAGAGTTTGTCAGTCTGAAAGGATTGTGTTTGTATTAACCTGATGTGATTGTACTAGATATTACTTCACGACCTGAAAAATTTCTCTCCTAACGCGCCCCCACCAAAGTACGTCAAGTGTCAAGTCTACCTACATATACAGGTAGGTAGCTGAGGGTAGGTAATGGAATGCATTACGTCAAAGGCGCAAGCGAAAAAAAGATCTGTACGCCCTCGTCAGTTTGAGATTTAATGGTTCACAGCACGTGAAATATATGAGGACTTCTTTTACTCTGATTTTTCCGATCGATATAAATTTCAGTCATATAAATTTGTATCTGAGAGATGAAGTTTAAAATAGGCTCTCAAGAAAAAATATCATTTTTTTTTTACAAAAGTTGGAACAGTTAAACTTACCATAGGCAAAATCAATCTGTGATAACAAAAAAATGGATTTCTAACAAAACTGTCCATTTTTCAACCAAAGTGATGCATTTTAAAATAATCTTATGTATCTTCATCTGGAATAGTTTAAATTGCAAACCAAGAAGATGAATTTTCAACTAAATAATAGATGATGATTTATGATGATTAATCGTCAGATATGAAGAATAATTTTCTGCCAAAAAATACAATGTTTTAACAAAATAGTTGAATTTTGAACTGACAAAATAATTGTTTTCAACCGAAAATGGAACAGTAACATTTTTAATGTAAAACCCCAATTTCAACCAAACATAAGAGTTTTTAACTAAAACAAAGAATCATCAACTGAAAGAGTTCAAATTTGAAACAGATGAATTAATTAATAAATAATTCATAAATTAATTTTCAACTACTACTATGGAATTTTCAATAGGAATACGTTAAATTTTCAGCTGAAAAAAATTACATATGGCAAAAAAATTACCTTGTATAAGAAAAACTAACTTCCAAACAAATCGATTTTTGAACAAAATGATAAATCTTCAAATAAAATTTGAATTTTTTAACAGTAGCATTTGAATTTTAAACCAGAAAGACGAGTTTTTACATGAAATGATGGACCCTCTACTAGAACAGTTCAAATTTCAACCAAAAATTAATTTTCAACCAAAAAATACAATTTTTCAACAAAATGATTGAATTTTGAACTATAGAGATAATCATCTTCAACCAAAAATAGAATAGTTACATTTTTGGCTTGAAAATTAATTTTGAACCAAACATGAGAGTTTTCAAACAGATGAATTTTCGACTTATGTGGAAAATACTCAACTATTTAACTTGGATTGTTAACCGTACAGAAGAATTTTTGAACGAGAAAAGTCACTTTCGAAGAAAAAGATGATTTCATACCAAAAAATTCATTTTTTCAACAAAATATGTAAATTTTCAGCGGAATGATTGAATTTTCAATTCAAACAAGGAAATTAACTCTCGAAAAACAAAGATAATTTTATTATTATCAACGAATTATTATAGGTTGAGTTGCAAACAGAGGAGGGCAGCAGTCTCCTGCAGGAATCTGTTAGAAATTTCTACATAACTGACCAAACAAGAACCAGTCAAGTTATAAATAAAATAATTTAGTTTTATTAAAAATAAAAAAAAAATACATACTTGAATTTTCTCATGTCCACGAAAAATATGAAATTGCAACAGAAAAACAATTCATTCACTAAAAAAAGAAAAAATTCAGTACAACCATAAAGGATGAATCTATTCCCCGAAATATGAAAAAGGTTCATTTTTAGGGGGGGGGGGATTATTTTCTAAAAAATGAATCAACTTTCACAAAATAAAATTTTAGGGCAGGCGAAAATCTGTCACTCATCCTTGAATTTCATGCAGCTTCGGCGATTTGAGATTCTTCTATATTGAAACTCGTCACTTTTCACAACAAACATTAGAACACGTATCGTTTAAAACACTCGAAAAATAAATGCATCTCAAACACGAAATGCAAAATAAATTATTTTTGAAAAAATACTTAAATTTCCAACGAAAAAATATCATTTTTTTTACAAAAGTTGAATTCACCATGTAAGTGAATATTTGAACAAAGAGAATAATTTTACAATAGAAAAATTAATTTTCTACCAAAAAATATAATGTTTCAACAAAACAGTTGAATTTTGAACTGAAAAAATCATTGTTTTCAGCCAAAAATAGAAGAGCTACATTTTTAGTTTGAAAAAACTAAAAACATTTAGTTACATTTTTAGTTTCGGTATTTCATACCGAACATAAGAGTTTTTCACTAAAACAAAGAATCATCAACTGAAAACGTTTAATTTTCAAACAGATGAATTAATTTTTAGTAAAAAAGATAAATAATTGTCAATCAAAATTCGAATACTCAAATTTTGAATAAAAAAATCTGCCCGCTTTGCGGGCACATTCTCATCGCGCTCTTCGCACGCAGCTCGCAAATTTCAGCGCGCCTAGGGCGCGAGTCCGCCGGATCTCGCGCTTCGCGCTCGATAATGTATTAGACTCGCGCTTCGCGCTCGTACATTTCAAACCTCGCGCTGCGCGCTCGGGTATTTGTGTCTCGCATTCGAAATGCTTTTGCTATTGTTCATTCCAATAATCATGCAGATTTGAAAGTGAATTGAACAAATCAATATCTTTTAGATCCCAGTTAACCAATGCAACCTCATATTCTTAATTTTTAACGTAATTAGGAATAGATGAAGATAACATTTCTCAAAGCTCTGATGGCTTCAAGGTACACATCCTCATCGTGGCACTCGCGCTTCACGCTCGACTTTTGACGGACGTTTTTATATGTAAGTTTATTATCTAAGATACCTCCACAAGAGAAATCAAATGCAATGTTTATTATACAAAAAACAAGTGTATCAGAAACCGATTTTATCCGTTCATTTTTTGGTGAGTTATCATGTTTACAGACCGACGGACATACAGACAACATCGCCGAAACAGGATTTTCGGCTTCAGGGGGTCCTTGCACGTAGAGATCCGTTGAAAAGCAAAGATGTGGAATTTTTGGTGATGCTAATACTTTCTAAATCATAAATGATGAGAATGTAATATAATTTTCGATTTCCAAACATGTGCTGTACATTAAAAGTTTGATTTTTTAATTTTTTCAATGGAATTTTCGTGATAATTCAAAAAGTCGTAACGATGATCTTGTAAGGCTCCCCAGAAGAAACATTTTTTGATGAAAGCCACTCCTTCTTTGTTTTATCCAAAATAGCTGGTTAACGAACTCGACTTGTCTTTTTGGTCCTTCAAAATGGCCAACAAAGCACGATCGAATAAGATCACTCTTTCAAAAGTTATCGAGTTCACAAAATATTTTTTCTTATTTTTTGTGCGATCAAATTTGGAATTTTCGATTTTTTGAGAAAATTCGAAGAGTTGTATTGACGATCTTGTAGGGCTCCCAAGAAGAAACATTTTTTCTCTCTGACTTTCTTTTCAATCTTGCGTTATTTGGCAAAAAAATCTCATTTTATTTTATATTTTTGAAATTTGAAAATGCCACAACTCTGACAATTTTGTTTTTATCAAAAAAAATTATTGGGATGGATTGTTCCAATTTCTATGCACTCTAGGAAACAATACTTACAATTTTCGAATCTTAGAAAAAAAGTCTAAAAAAACTTTTCAAAATGCTCCCCCTCTTTCATTTTTCATCCAAAATATCTGGCTGAAGAACTCATCCTTTCTTTTGCACCAATCAACAAGTGTGTCGAAGGACGATTTGATACATTCATTTTTTCGTGAGTTATCGTGTTTACGGACGGACGGCCGGACAGACACACAGACATACAGACCAACAGACAGACACCATCGCCAAAACTTGATTTTCAGCTTCAGGGGGTCTCGAAACGTGGAGATCCGTTGAAAATTCAAGATGTGAAATTCCAGACGATTCTAATACTTTCTCAATCATAAATGATGAGAATGTAAAAAAAAGAAATGTTTAACTACAACTATGGAATTTTCAATTGGAATAAATAAAATTTTCAGTTAGAAAGAATTACTTTTGACAACAAAAAATTAGCTTGTAACAAAAGGAACTAAATTTCAAACAAATCGATTACAAGCGAAATGATGAAAGTTTTAATAAGATTGTAAATGTTTAACTGTAGTTGTAGAATTTTAAACTAGAAAGACGAGTTTTTACATGAAATGATAAACCCTCCACTAGAATAGTTGAAATTGCGACCAAAAATCAATTTTTAACCAAAAAATACAATTTTCCAACAAAATAGTTGAATTTTGAACTATAGAGATGATCATTCACAACCAAAAAAAGAATAGTAGCATTTTTGCCTCAAAAATTGATTTTGAATCAAACATAAGAGTTTTTAGCCAGATGAATTTTCGAACAAGAAAAGTAACTTTTGAAGAAAAAGATAATGTTATACCAAAAATCAATTTTTAACAAATGGGTGAATGTTCAACGAACTGAATAATCAATCCATAAAGACAAATTTTTATCCAAATAGTTGAATTTTGAACTAAAAAGATCAGTTTCCACTAAGGATGAAACAGTTAAATTTCCAGTTGGAGAAATTAATTTTCAACCAAACTGATGAATTCTCAGATAAAATGATGAATCTTCAACTGGAATAAGTGTATTTTTCCGAAAAAGGTGAATTTTCAACCATAAAGATTAATTTTCTACAAAAGAGGCGAATTCTCAACAAAAGAAATAAATTCTCAAAGAAATAGTTTATAATTTCCAAATTCAAAAATCAATGTCCAACTGAATACTGGAATCTTCACTAAAAATAGATGAATTGATTTTTAACAAAGTAGTTGTTACATTGTCAATCAGAGGTGGATTATAAATTAAAATAATGTACCTTCAATAAAAAAGTGTAATTTCCAACAAAAGAATTTAACTTTCACCCAAGCAGTTGATTTGTTAACTAAAATAGGATGAATTCGCAATGAACGATGTAAACAAGTTTTTTATTATAATTTAGAAATACTTCTCATTCGAAATACTATACTTCACTCTAAAAACTGCTTGAAGTACTTCCTATATTTGATATTATGAAGAGGGGACTTTCAAATTATAACGAATTTTAAATTGAAAGAGCGATTTTCTTGATTTCCTCTCTTCTCAATTCGAATACAAATTATTTTGAGAAGTTCCGGTTCCATGTAAAAGATTCCCTGTTCTATGTGAAATTATATATCTTTACTGAAACTCTCTGCCCTAAAATAAAAACTATAATTGTTTTCTGAAATTCCCTGTTCCAATTCAGATAAATGAGGAGAATTTGATCAACTCGCCACCCTGATACAACGAATTGGTAACAACACTGAGAAAAAATGTTAATTGGACATAAGACATTTAGAACTTAATACCTTCAATCAAATATTTTTTTAATTCAAAGAAATTTTTCTCATAACAAGAATGATTCTCTTATTTGAGAGACATCATATCTTGAAACAAGAGGAATTGTCTCTGATCAAATAAATATTTGATTGGACGTATTTATTTCTGCATTTCATTGGTTCAAGTAATCTTTCTTCTCAGTGGAGTATTTCTACTCTCTCATAATTTGTATACATTTATACATATTTTTTGCCTTGCAAATTGACTGTCATCGAACACAAGTCTCGGTTCAATCTTCTTCTAACGATATAGTATACCTGAAACTCATGGAAACTTGTACGGGAAGTAAAAATCAATACCGTCATGAGCGGATTCTCTCCACTTCCCGTGCCCGTACTCCTGCAAAATTAGGTCACGCATTAGTCAGTGATATATTTCATTCTTCTTTTTTTAAATTCAAATTCTTAGTACCTAAATGCTTTGAGATATATTTCCCTTGGTTACCCACCATTATTTTCTCCAAAAAAAGAATCAATAATGAATTATCTTCACAAAACGTAAAACTTCTGTACATATAATGATCAAACCTCAGAGGAGAGGTGTCATGTCTCCTGGCGGTAAATTTTATATTCATTTTTTTTTTTTGTACTATTAGGCCATAATCCCTTGCGGGGTAAGCGTAACTCCTAAAGAGTCATAATTGGTTGAGTTGTACACACGGGAGGACACAGTCTCCCGCCAACATGCCAAAAGAATTTTTTAGTTGAAGAAACGAATTTCCAAAAAAAGGACACTTCGAATCAAATAGTCTTATTCTCTATTAAAAAAGTAGAATCTTCCATCATGAAAGATGAATTTTCATCTACAGAGATGAATCCTCAACCAAAGTATATCAATTTTCAACCAAACTGCATTTTTAATAGAAAAAGATAAAAAAATTTCATCCATAAAGACATGGTTACTACAAAAAAGTTGGTTTTTTCACAAAATAGTTCAATTATATACCAAAATGTTTGATATTCAGTACAAAAAGGCGTTTTTAACGAAATAGTTGAAAATTTTGATTGAATATTTAATTGAAAATCTGAAATTGCAATTAGATTCGAAATTTATATTTTTTTTTTTGCAAATTCAACTACTTGTTTCAAAGTTGAACTCTTTTGTTGAAAATTTACTTTTTTCGCTGAAGATTCATCGTTCTAGCTCGAAATTCATCTATTCTATTCGAAATTTATTTTTTTTGGTTGCAAATTCAACTACTTGTTTTAAAATTTAACTCTTTTGTTGAAAATTCACTTCTTTTTTCGATGAAAATATATCGCTTTAGCTCGTAATTCATCTGCTTGATAAGAATTTTTTTTAAACATCTACCTAAACATCCACTATTTTCATTGGAAATACATTTCTTTGGTTAAAAATTTGTGTTTTTTTCAAAATTAATTTTTTTTTCAATCGAAACTGCATCTACTTAAGTTGAAAATTCATTATTTTACTTGAAGATTATTCTTTTTCGTGAAAAATACATCTGGTTTTCATCATAAGCTAATTACATTGCAGCGAATCATCAGGCTTTGTTGATATTACGTATTTTTTTTCGAATCTCAAAGATTTTGGTAAAAAATGAACTATTCAAACCAAAGTTCAACTGTTTTTGTGAAAAATTCGTCTTCTTGGCTTGCAAATGCCACAATTTTAGAATTTCGAACAAACATTTGCATTTTTAATATATTAAAAATGCAAATGTTTGTTCAAAATCAACAGCCTTGTTAAAAATTCGTCGTTCTAGGTCCAAACTCCAATCATTCTTGTAGAAAATTCAATCATTTTGGGTTTAAAATTAAACTCTTCTGATGTTCCCTGAACAACCTTGCCTTAGTTGAAAATACAAAAATTCTTTTTCAAACTCGATCGTTTTTTCTTGTTTAAGTTTCATGTCCTTGGAAGAAGATTTGAATTTTTTGATGTGATGTATTTATTTTCTGTGGGAAATTAATCTTCTCTGTTGAAGGTTCATTCCTTCGTCTGAAAATTGAAATTGAAAAAAAATAATAATAATTCGAATTTCATGTCCTCGTTAGGAAATTCGAGTATTCTGCTGTGAATTCTCTTTTTTTGGTAGAAAATGAGTCTACTTTGTTGAAAATTCATTCCTTTCTTTAAAAATCCAAATAATCGTTTGAAATTGGAACTCTTTCCTTAAAAATTCAGTTCTTTAAATGAAGATTAACCATGTTTATTTCAAAATTCACCCCTTTGGAGTAAAATTGAAAAATTTGGTTGAAAATTCGTTTCTTGGTTGAGCATTTTGTTTTTCTAACTGGAAATTGAACTCACCATTATATAATTTATAATAATTATTTGAAATGATTATTGAAATAGCTACATCGGCTCTTATACCAATTTCTATTTATTTTGATCAGATACTTGTTTCATTTCGAATGTTTATAATAAGGGCAGCAACTAATTACCAAAGTCCAAAATATAAAATTTTAAATAATAATATCAATAATAAAAAAAATTATAATAATAATATAATAATAATATATTATTAATAATAAATTTTTGGTGTAATGAGGAAATTTCATTTATCATTTTCATTTATTATTTTCATTTATTCATTGCTACCAATTTCAATTTCCATTAATTACTTGTACAATACATTCAAACATTGAACTAATCTTGTTAACGATGTCTCTTTTTCTCTCCATCAACTCAATTATTTCATGAATTTTCGTAAAAGTTAGTTAAGCCAGGCATTATTTCTATTAACAAATTTAACACTTCCAGAAATCGAAATTCAATAGTATCCGTTTTTTCTTTAACATTCCCCCTTTGGTTAACACTGCCTCCTAGAATATTTCCTGAATAAAACCAACCACCTGCAGAAAGCTAGTAAGCACAACCCCTTCTCTAGTACTATATACTACCAAGAAGAAGAACAGAGTTTATCGACCAGTGACGTCACTCGCCCCCACTTTCACGTTTACGTCACGTATAAATACACTGCACTCAGATGTAGCTGAATGCAATTCTGCTCTCAAATATAAATGGCCAGATGTCCAATCAATTAAACAAAATTAATTGTTTTTTAACCTTATTCATAGACACATAAATCTACTTAAATTAGTCCCTTTATGTCAATTTTATTTGTATATCACAATCTATACAATGCCATATCAGACAATCGAGACTATAAATGAAGCAATCTTCCAAATTCTTTCAGTTACCACATTTTGGGATCTTTTTCACATCTCTTTATAAATTGCTGTCCCGAAAATATTATTATTATTATTACGTCGAAAATTAATCTCGGGTCTTTTTGCCCGGTGTTTTATCATCAGCCACGGACTGAGTCAAGTGCCTGATGAAGTCAAGATGTTAACAATCAAAAAATTTAAAAACAAAGATCGAAATTTGTTGCGCAGATATTTTCGCAGGCACAATATCAAATTATTGGTGTGATATGAAGTTCGTCTCATGATGATGTTATCACTACACAGCAGCAGAGTTTGTTGAAGGCAACTATTAGTTGAAGGCAATTATTATTATTATTATTATTATTATTATTATTATTATTATTATGTCGAGAAATTAATCTCGGGTCTTTTCGCCCGGTGTTTTATCACCAGAAATATTTATTATTTTTTATTATTTATTATTGTTTATTATTATTTTTTTTATTATTATACCATTAGGCCAAAAGTCCATAATATTATATTACACTAACTGAATAATTTTTCCAACTTTTTTTTTACACATAATATTCTCAGAGGTAGAAAACGGGAACTTTTTCTGAGAAAAGGGGATTTTATTTGGTATTTAAAACTTTTTATATCACTTGAGTACCTCGTTTATTGCATGAAATGAACTTTTTTACGAAATATAGTAAGTTTTGTGTTGGAAAAAATCGTTAATGAACTAGCTATGAAAAATTGGTTAAACTCCTTATAAAAGTATTCACAAAAAATTCATATAGATAAAAAATTGAGGAATGAATAAACAATATAATTTAAAAATTCTCATATTTGAAATTTCTAAAAATTTATTTTCATTAGAAGATACATTTTGATTCGTTATTTTGTCAATTTTTTCTAGTGTATTCTTTTCAGTATACAACATTGAATTGTTTGGAGTATTTTATTTTTTTAGTATTTCTCGAAGTGAACTAGAAATAAATATTTTGAGAGAACACAAAAATGACTGCTCAAAAAGCTTCCTACATCTCTTTTTTTGTTATATCAAGACTTTAAAATCATTTTTCTAATGTATTTTTATCAGTTAAAACCGAGGTTAAATCTTATGAGATGATCGAAAAATTTCTAATGTCAGCATGAAAAAGAAGATAGTGTTGTTATTGTATATTATTTTGATCTCCAATTTTTTTTCTTCAACCTATACAGTTTAAACTAATTTAATTTTTACGACTTTCTTGATGCTTCAAAGAAAAAAAAATACTTTTGAAAACATTTCTACATGAAGATCGTAATTTTTCTTTCAAAAGTCAACTTCCAATTTTTTCGCTCTTGAATCAACAGAATCAGCAGATAAATCGTTAAGGAAATACTTTAACCGGTTTCGAGTATTTCCTGGACTATCAGAGAGGATCTCTTCGAAAATGGGCTGTTTTTCAATGCCTCAAATTTAATTTTACAATTCTTGAAATAGTACTTTTCAGTAACAGAACTTTAAACCACGGTAGCCGAAAAAATCATGTCAAAGTTGAGATTTTGTGGTTAGAGTACACTGTGGAAACTTATTTTGTGAATTTTCCTGAAAATAAATTCGGAAAAATATGCCAAATTATTTCGAATGTTACTTTAAAATAAGGGAATTTTACTTTAAAATCAGAGAATTTTTCCGAAAATCAATTCCGAAAAATTTCCCACTTTATTGGGAAATTTTACTTTAAAATTAGGAAATTTTCCTGAAAATAAATTCAGAAAAATTTTCTAATTTATTTGGAAAGTTTACTGTGAAATTAGGAAATTATCCTAAAAATAAATTCGGAGAAATTTCCTAAATTACATGAGAATTGTAATTTAAAATTGTGAAATTTACTCAAAAATATATTCGGAAAATTTTCCTTGGTTATTACAGAATTGAACTAAAAAAAACATAATCCTAAAAACAAACATTGGAGAAGTATATAAATAGAAAATATTGTTCAGTGTAATATTTTCATGCATTGATATTAAAATTTCTCGAATATATTGATAATTACATGCAATTAATTAATTACAATTTTGCCTTCAAGAGTGTACTGCAATGCAAGTAAATAAGGAATATTATCTGTAACAAGAAAAAAAAAATTTCTAATTTTGGAAAAATTTCTTATTTATATGGAAATGAATGTTTTCCTACGCAGCACCAGGAATTTCTCCTAAAAAAGGTTTTCTCAAATTCCTCCTGAATTTGAAAAATTTTCGAAATAGTATGGAATTTCCTTATTTACAAACTTATCTGCAAATTTTCCGAAGGCAAACAGAATATTTCCTATAGCAGTGAGAATTTTTCTATGTATAAATTGAGAAAATTCCTCAAATACTGTATGAATTTCCCATTTCCAAAGTTTTGGGAAAATGTCCAACTTTTCTAGGAGAATAATTTCTTCCAACCTAATTTGGGAATTTTACTCACAAAATGAGTGGGAAATTTTCTGAAATTTTTTACAGTGTAATATAAAGTAATCTAAAACTTTCTGAAAAAATTAAGAATGAACAAGAACCAGAATTCTTGGTTTTAGATATTTTAGAGGATCTTTGTAAATTTGAGGGGTAAAAAGAGGAAATCAGGGGATTAGGATAAAAAGGGTTAGACTGTGATCCATGAAAACTTCTCTAAATAAAAATCTGTAAATACTCTCTCTGGGTTTCTCATGGTAGCACAAGATAGAAGCTTGGCCACGGGACATTCCAGTTACATAGTCCTGCGCTCTCCTAGGGCTCAGTGCACAAGTATTGATCCTCCCTTTCTTCCAGTCCTCGATAGTCTCCCACATTTTTCCTCCCGCTCACATACCCTGTTTCGCACTTTCTCCTACTTTCCTCGTGAGAACAGAAAAAACACCCTCCAGTATAGGAAATTCATCTTCATCAGCCACCTTGAATTAGATGCTCATATTATTACTAGTCCTAAAAACCTTCCTGCGACCTTTTTTTCTTCATAATTTGGTATTGAATTAGAAATGATCATAATAATATTTTTTGGACTGAAAAAAATTTTTTTTTCTTTGCAGAAGGAGTTTTTTTCTGCAAAGGCGGGATTCGATTTATTGCCTTCCATATCTATAAATGGTCCGTCTGGCTCTAGAAAGATTTAATTGAAATGTTCGAAAATATTTTCATCTTTCTCGCCAAAATCAGGGTCGCGATTTGGCAGATAATTTCAAATTCGCGCTCATTTCCCGTTGAAGTTTTTCAATTTTCCTGGTTGAATAAAAGTAACGTATTAATATTTGGCACAAAACGCAAACATTTTTTTTTTTTATTCGTGACGTTCATTCTGAACATCCTTCACCAAAACAGATCAAAAATTGCAAAAGGAATTAATTATGAAAAAATGCTTCAATTTCCCACGAAAAAATTTAATTTTTCTACCAAAGTTTTAATAGATTCCTAACAAAATAATTAATTTTTCAACAAAAGTGATGAATTTTCAAATAACATTATGAACCTTCAACTCGAATCGTTTTAATTGCAAAACAAGAAGATGAATTTTTAACTAAAATGATAAATATTCAACTAGAGTACTTCAATTTTCAACCATGAAGGTAAATAGTCAAACAAGGAGAATAATTGTCAAATAGAAAGAATAAATTTCCCAATTTAATACCAAACATAAGAGTTTTTAACTAAAACAAAGAATCATCAACTGAAAGAGTCAAATTTTCAAACAGATGAATTATTTTTAGTAAAAAAGATAAATTATCGTCAACCAAAATTTTAATACTCGAATTTTGAATTTAACCGAACAAATGAATTTCTAACTACAACTATGGAATTTTCAATGGGAAGAAGTTAAATTTCCAGTTGAAAAAAATTACTTATATAAAAAAAAAAGCTTGTATAAGAAAAACTGTTTTTCACACAAATTGATTTTGAAGCAAAATGATGAATCTTCAAATAAAATTGTAAATGTTTAACTGTAGCAGTTGAATTTTGAACCAGAAAGACGAGTTTTCACCGAAATGATTATTCCCCCCCCCCCCATAATAGTCGAAATTTTGACCAGAAATTGATTTTTAAA
>WSXT02045194.1:0-10747 GCA_011762715.2 Neuroterus valhalla | reverse complement strand
GGAGAATTCTGAAATAAATCCATCATCCTTTTGGAATATAGCAGAGTATGCGCAAGATTCCTGATTCGTCAAGAAAATTGGAGAATATTCTTTTCTTGAATAAATTATAGAAATAGGAAATTATAGAATCCCCATAAAATTTTGGAAATAGAAGATCCTCGCAAAAAATATTTGATCACTCTAGAATAACACATCATAAAATTTTGTGAATAATATAGCAAAATAATATAGCAAATATAGCTTTGGGGTTTAAAATACATTTTTTCCTGATTTCATATAACCTAATATTGAGAAAGATACCAAGCCGTGTAGAAACTTCGGGCGAATGTATGTATTTTGGCACTTCTATCAATTTTTAAAATAAAAATTAGGGTATTTGTTTGGAACGGATGAGCAACATAATTTGTTCTTTCTGCCTTTTTGAGAAATTATTTACACTGAGATCGTCAGACATTGCACCCTCTAACTCAAACCCCTTCCCAAAATCCCCAATCACTCCAACACTCATAATAGGCCTTCAAGCAACACCTGACGTACTCAATCCTGTGAAGTTTTTCACCTACAAAATCTCCACCGTCTGCAGCCAGATTTTTATTTAAAACGCTCGCATACGCCTGAAATTTTGTCAGGGAAGTGGAAAAATGCATAAAAACAAAACTCGAATGCCTACACCCATCATATCTGAAAGAAATATCAAGATCATTTTATGATTTCATAGGCATTTCATGAATAAAATAACGAATGAAGGTCCAAACGAACAGGTGAGAAAATATAAATTTTTTTATACATCAAGATAATAACATATAAAAAAGTTGCCTTTCCGCGTATGGAACACTCTATTTTTTCTATTATTTATTGTCTAACACGTTCATGCAGGTAGAATAAATAGGTTCTCCTCATTTTTGATATGAACTTTCAACGGTATTAAAAATGTTGGACACAAAAACCCAGAGAGGTCTGGAAAAATACACTTTCTTTTATTTTTCCACTCTTTCCTATAACAGTATTTATATTTCAATTTATTTATATTTATATTTCAATATGCAACTCTTTCCACTATCGTTGTCTTACATTTATGACACTTGCGATTGGCTTTAATGTTGACCAAGAACATTTTATCAAATATTGGAGTATTTTACACTCTAAAAGGCAACTAAAATCATTCAGCGTCAATTTGATATGAAAAGCTGTTTCTTGTCCGTCCTAATATTCAGATACATAACTTATCCAGATAGCCGGAACATTACAATTTTAGAGATTGAACGTGCGTACATGTGCATGCTTTCTGAAAAATTTATTATTTAAACGTAGTCCTTGAAAAATAAAAGGCATCATTAGATGAAAATAATTGAGGTGAGTTTATCCTTCTAAATAAATGGAGGTCTTCTTCAAAGGGAAAAAGATCAAAGATCGACTCTTATATACAGCAATGAGTGCTTCCCCTGTCACAAGACTCTGAGATTACCGAACAACATTCAAGATGCCTTGAAGATTTTTCTTTTTTTTCAGCCCACGGTTGAAAATTTTAATGAAAAGAATTCAATTAAGAATCTTCTTCACTCATTTTCAAAAAAATATAAATTTTACGAGAAAAATTGTCATGAGGAAGTTGATTTCATTTAAAAATTTGATAGAGATGTATTCAATATATGCAGTGATAATCTGCAATAACAAGGATCATATTTGCAATTGAACTTTCTGCTCGGTTTCACTGATATCATGATTTCTTGAATAATAAGCTAATTAGAAAAAACGGATCAATTTTATTGGACGAAGGATCGATTTCATTCAGATATAATCAGCAACAGACCGTGTAACTTGAGGCAGGATCTCACCTTGCGGACCCGAAAAAGTGTACTTTTTTTAGGAATTCTTTTTGAGAAAAGTATTAGAGGAAAAGGCTGCAAATTTTTTTCTGGATACGGGCATACATTTATTGCAAAAATACAATTCTTTTTAATTGACTAAATGAAAGAAGGGGGGAAGGGGGCGTCTATCATTGGCGGCATGTCGGTGGGGAGGTGTCCCGCTACCGGAAGTGATTCCGTCAAAACCCGTGAACCGATACGAAAAAATTGAACACATTCCTAATTTGTACCATATTATCTTTCAAATGAACCAGAATCATGAAAAAAGCTCGAAATTAAAGATGTTATGAGGTTTTGAAAAAAAATTACGATTTTCACACTTTTTTTCTTCACGTATTATTTTTTTGAATAAACAATTTTCAAGATTTTTGGGTGATTCTAGTGTATTTGTTGACAAAAACCCTAAGGAACATTTAAAGAAAATTTTGGTAACTATTGGTTCATTACAGCGTCTTTAATCACTTCCGGTAGCGGGAAACCTCCCAACCGACATGCCGCCATTGATGGACGCTCCCTCCCCCTCCTTCCTTCATTCAGTCAATCGTATTCTTGAAATAAATGTATATTCATATACAGAAAAAATTTTCAGGTTTTTATCTTAAATACTTTTTAAAAAAAAATTCCTAAAAAAAGGACAATTTGTCGGATCCACAAGGTGAGACCCTGCCTTAATTAATCGAACAACAATCATCTATTCGATCGGAATCCGATACAGTTTCAATAACTCAGAACTAGGTTATTCGAAATCTTTCCAATATTTATATTCTTATTATTTTTGTCGAACTATAGAACAAAACCTTTTTTTATGATAAAAATTACTCAGTTTTCTTTTTACCAAAAATTCTTCTCTTCTCTCATATAATTCTCTTCCCTCGTCATTATTCACTGCCAGGGTTTTCTTCCCAAGATTATTTTATTCTTGGATTAAGGGATTCGAATACCATCAAAAATCGAGTTTCTCCGCAATCTATTTCTGTATCACGTGACTCCCATCTAGCATCTAACGAATGACAATAGGGGCTTCGAGAACAGTAGAGTATAAAAATTCAAAAGATACTAAGCAGGAATATTCATTCCCAAGTTAGGAGTCTCGCGACCAATGAGAAAAGGATAAAGTGAGCCGTCGTTTTCGTTGCAGAAAAGGGAAGAGGGAGCAAGGAGGGAATGGTAGCCAAGAAGGCCGCTTCCCGAAATTAAGTGGTAGCAGTCAGAGATATGTCAGGCAAGTTTTATTAAGCGGAAGAAAAAAGAGATTTGTAGTCCAGCTGAGGAGGGACTATCCCTGGGAACTCTGCTGTAGAAAGAGTAGTAGGGTAAAGGTAAATGGGGGAAGAAAGGGTGGTCGTAGAGATATGAATTTATTATTAAGGACCGCCTAAGGGCCAAAGTCCCCCTGTTTCTTGATATCCAGCTATATTCCACTTCAGCCTCCTGTACCCTGTTCATCCATATCAAACTCGCCCTCATTTCCTTTGTTTTCCCATTCTTTTCATTCTTCTTATCTTCTTTTATTATCGTTTTATATATTTCCTTACTCTCTGTTTTGATCTCATTCTTATTTCCTCGTAACAGCCTAGGCTTATGTTTTTACCTTCTACTTTCTGTTCTTCAGGGACTGACTTCTGGAAACTTAAAGGAGAGGGAATGGTCAATAATTTTTTGGAAGTGAGAACAACTTAGAAAGATGAGACTAGAGCAGAGGTGTCTAACGCAAGTTTGGCGCGCTTCTCCTTTTTCCCCTTCTCCGAGTGCTTTATCGAGAATTCTCTTCTCGATTCCCCACGGGATTCGTCTGACTGCGCCTGACCACACCTTCTTGCGCGTAATGTTCACACAGCTCGGCCGCCAAGGACCCCTTTCCACATTGCGCTTACCGTATGAACGCATCCAAGGTGATAAGAGAGGGGATTGACGAGTGACAGTTATTTACACCGTTGCTCACGCGTTGGACACCTCTGGACTGGGGGTAATATTTGCCGAGGTTAAACGTACGGACCTTGCAAGGGGTAGGGAGAGATTTGAAGGGTGAGGGACGTGGCTTGAGTCCGGACGTATAAACGCTATCCTCAATTTTGTCAGAGAGTTGTTTATTATTTTTGGGAAACACTATTGAAAAACTTGGAATTTTATTTTGAATTTTCATGTTTATATTCTCAAATCCCTATGATTGGACTTCGAGATCGTACACAACTTTCGATTCTTATTTCGACTATGTTGCTAGTGAGTCAAGTTTTCTGCTTGTCGTCATTGTTTCCTAAATTGATTTTTCAAAATCTAATGAAAATTTACACTTCCCGAAAAGTTTAAGTTTTATTTTTCCATATTTTAACCTTTGTTCAACTGGAAAAATGTACGAGATGGTGTAAAATGTCAGATAACTATGTTAAAAATAAATTGTGTCAAGTTAATTGAAAAGAGATTTTTAAAACCGTGTTTTTCCTTTTTGTAGAAGGGTTCCCCTTCTAATTTAGAGCGAGCATGACTATTTATCATCAGGTTTTCGAGTCTATTGCGAATTTTTCTCCTTGTGAACGGATTCATTAAATAAACAACTTATGCTTCAGACTTTCATTATTTCTACTTCTGTACTATTTCTTGCTAATCCTTCATTTTTTCGTGATTAAAAACCGACGTAAATAAATCTCCTGGTGCAATCAGCAATATTCATATTTCTGTACCGAAACATTCATGACTATGGGAAGGATTACACGATTTCGTAGAAAAAAGATAAGATTTTCTCACGAATTGTGTAACAGAAAGCATTCAAACACTACACTTGAAATCAAGAATTATGTCCTTCCTGCAAAAGCCCGTACTAAATCACGTGAAAGCGTCCTTTATATTTCTTTGCATCTATAAAGTACGAATGTTCGCTACCTCTTAATCTGAACTTTACGACAATAAATCTTTTGCTTTTCTCGACTAATGAGATTTTTCTTTCTGTTTCCATTGCTGATTGCAGCATTTGAGAATTTCATTTTTAAAATCTTGAATTTTGGAATCACTCTAACAAAATTACAATTTCAAGGCATTTCTCTTGAGAATATTTCAGATTTTCGTATTCTGAAGAGCTTCAAATTCACTTTACTCAAAGCTTCGAATTTTGAAATACATCGATTGTTCGCTGTGTTTTTCAATGGTTCCAAAAAAATTACAAATCTCATTGAAAAATATCGTTTATTAGGAGAATCGTAGTGAAGCACATATTGAGTTGCACTGACAAACCATTTTTAATAAATATATGTGGACACCATAAATGTTTTTTATGCTGGAATTAATGGTAATATATTGCTTTGAAAAATTGTTGCATGATATAAAGTCTCATGGCCAAACAGCTTAGAAAATGCCGTCAATTTTTTAGGTCTCTTAAAATTTTGAGGTGGCTCATGCTTGATTAAAAGTACGTCGTGGAATAGGGTGTACCAGTAAAAAGTTTTGTTTATTTTTGTCCCTGAGGTAGAATGGGGAGAGTTAGAAGTTCCTAGTGGGTGCAAAAATGATTTTCTCAAAGTTTGAGCTAAAAATATACTCTCTGGTTGCACATTGGTAAAATAGAACTCTAAAACATCGGAACTCTATTATAAAATCGGAAAGTCCGTTGTTCGGCCAAAAATATGATATTAAAAAAAGTCTAGAAATAGCCCTTTTGCGTTCATAAATTCATTTGAATCATCATTTCGAATCACATTCACGAAAATTTTGTCAAAATAAATCCGTAAAAAATTAAAAAACAAAAAAAAAGTTAGAAAAGAGTCAATAAGGAAAAATGTTGACTAATTTATTTTCAATTTTTTCACGTGCAATGGTGAGGGACAAGTTGACGATATGAAGTATATATATATAATTGTTTTTTTTTTCATTTTTGATGAATTATGTTGAACCAAGACTTTTGAAGTGAATTATATACCTTTGTTTCCTTCAATGATATTTTTTCTTCAAAATATGCGTGTAGTCCAAATCTTACAAATTTTTTTAAGGCCATGTTATACTTACCTAATTCCTATCTTACCTACATTTTGTTTGCAACAACTTACGTCCACATGAATCAAGATATTAAGATTAAAATCTAAGAATTTTTAGAAAAGGCACTGAGGAACGTTTTTATGGTCCTAAATTTTTGCGAATTCAAACGAAATTTCCAAAAATAATTTTTTTTTTTGAAGTTTCAGAAATTCCAAACCACACAAACGATCATTGATGCCTTGGAACTAATTTATGGAAATTGTAACTTGATACCTCAATCCGTATGGGTGCAAGTTGTTGCGAAAAATATTTTGGTAGAGAAGGACTCAGCTAAGTATAGCATTGCTTTAATAGCATAAATATTACCGATTTTACCTGTTAAGGAATGTTTTCAACTCTAAAAATACATGCTTTGAAAGATCAGTGACTCTTCCAATGAAACCAAGCATAAGTAAATTCAATGCTGGACGCTGTTAATTTGTAGCAAAATGGTTTATATTATGGTTGACGATATTGACATTGCTCGAAGAAAAGTTGAGATATTAAATAACTTTCTGATGCTGAAATACGAGTTGCTACCGTGAAGTTTGATAGAGTTTATTCTGAGGAAGTCGCAGAACTTGATCTTGCGGTGAATGTAAAGATCTTGCGAACTTGGATTAATGATACAGTGAATTTTTCAATATAATCCTAAGAAGTATGGTCGTTGGTTCGCACGTCGAACCATCGCATCGACGACGTCGTTTCATCGAACTTTCCATCTGCCTTGGTTGCTTTAATTATGAATTGATCAGAGTTTCGCAACTTGTGAGATATAATGAGAGCTTCGTTGACGTCCCACCTCTATAGCTCCGGGTCATGCACTATCTCCTCAAAGTGTAAAAATTCTAAGACCTTCACTTCAAAACTTTAACAAAAAGTCCCCGAAGGTCTCTTCGAAAACTTTTCTTCTTCGATGTGCTGAAGAAAAGCAAAACTGCAATGCGATAAATAATATAATAAAGTGCTAAGGAAGTACGTGGATGGTGTGCATTAGATAAGATTTCGCTCTACTTTCTAGAACATGCTTCTTTATTTTGATTCATTTTCTGCAGGTCAGTAAAATATTGGCTCAAGTTAGTTTTAACTACTTTAAAAGGATGGGACATTTTCAAAGTATCATGAATATATTTGACGTCTCTCTTTTTCATTTCTCACGATGTGTTTGATGAGAAACGTTTTCAAAAATTGCATCGACAAAAAATATTGAACGCTTTCATCTAAGTGAGAAACGCAGGAATCTTTTTTAGTTTTCAAGAATCTTGAATCCTGAATCACTTACTGTAACTTAGTATCAGAAAACAATAAAGAATTCCAATAACGTTTTTTTTTCTTCAAATTGATCAGTTGGGAGGAATTGTAGATCCTAATTTTGAGCATCTTACATTCAGCATGAAATTAAAGTGATCCCAAGTACATGTCATCAAAATGTCACCTTTTTCCATTAAAAAATTTAAATCATGCTGTTGCAAAATTTGCGTTAAGAATTCTTTTTAAGAAGAAAACAATCAAAAGAAACGTTCATGTTCTATTTCCCTAATTACAAAGACTGATGTAAATGAAGGTTAATCCAATTTTCTTTGCCTGCTGAATATCGTCAACACTGCTCATCATTTTTGTAACGTAAGCTCGACTCCTTCAGCAGAGATGGCTTATTAACTTAGCTAAAGTGCTTCCGATTGAGCTCTAGAGATGTTTTCAGAACTTCACATTATTAAAAAATATTTGGAAAATATTCTCGCACAGGCAAAACTTTGATCGTTAATTATGATTATATTATTATTATTATATATTATTATGATTATATATTATTATATATTATTATGATTATGTTATTATGATTATATATTATAATTATGATTATTATGATTCAAGTTTAGATTATTATCAATATGATTTTGGGTATTGAACTCCAAAATTTTCATTGGTACGGACCTTTACAATATTTTGAATTTTTGAATGGATTACTTGGTCAATTGAAATTCATATTTCAATTTGATAATAAATTCATCGAGACGTACGTACTGATGAATGTGGAAATATTTCCTCTTCCATTTCCGAATTTTTTTGAACCGATAGTGTCTTGCTTTTGGGAAATAGGTATGAATACAATGATGCACACATATTGTATTCTAGGGATTCTGTTAGATTTGTGAGGCTGAACCAGAAAGTTTGAGATTAGATTTTCCTTCATCCTGTGCACTGTAAAAAAAATCGTTTCCACTGATTTCTTTTCTAATCCGGTCTTGACGCAAAGTAAACGCAGGTTGACAAAATTGCAAACAGATGTTTTCTTTGATACTTTGAAAGTCTGGTCTGTCCCTGTACTGATGCTGATTAGTTTTTAATACTATCAAGAATTCTAGGATTCGGCCAGCCATATTTCTTCCTATTTCAAAGGTATGTTCGGGTGTTAAATATTCTACAAAATAAGTTAACAAAATCAAAAGCTTATCAGACTAGCTTCCTAATAGTTCGATATTGTCTCGAAAAAACCTTCACAGTCGTAAGTAACTTTTCGAACCGCACCCACCAAATTTGAGTTCAAACCACCCAGGCTTGATCCTTACCAGAACCATCCAATATAGAGGGAAAATTATTCCATCCAGTTTATCGGGAGAACTTCGTATGGAAGGAATTGGAATGAAAATCACAAGAAGATTATATATTATCCATCTTCGCATCTATATTTCATGGATTTGGGATGTGTGAGGTATTTTCGTGAATTGATTCGCATAAAAAGTGGTGAATTTACTTTATATAAATTTAGGTAAAAAATGGGCAATAATAATTGAACAATGAAAAATTAGATTAGTAAATAGGAAAAGACCGACTACAAATGACAATAAAGGTAAAAACAACAATAACAAATAAAAAAATTACGTTTAAAAAAAAGACAAAAGTAACCAAAAACATAAATGATATTAAGTAAAAAAAAGACAGATTAAAAAAATCGAAAATGATTTAAACAATGGTAATTAAAAATGATAAAACCATAAATTAAATAATGACACTTTCGACTACAAATTGATGCTTTTAGGATCCTTACTAATTATTTGCATTAAAAAAAGATTGTTTAAATCTTGCTTTTTTTAAGTCAAAGCCATGGCCATTCGATCAGTGAAAACTGATACGCTTCAAATTGGTTCTCCGTGACAAAATATATTCTTCATATTTTACCTGCTAATTGCTGAGTCAACCACGGCGTCGACTTAAAAAAAAGCGAGATTTGAACAATCATTTTCTTTATGTAAGTATTAAGTAGGAATTCTAAAAGTATTGATTCGCAGTCGAAACTGTCATTATTAAGTTTATTCTCTTCTAATTTTCAATTACTATTGTTTGAATCATTTTTTATTTATTTTTCTATTCTGTCTCTTTTTACTTACTATAGTTTTATTGTTACTATTGTCTATTATTAAACCTAATTTTTCTAGTTACGATCGTTTTCTTTTTAACTTTTTTTTTTTGAAGTCGGTCTTTTTTCCTCTTAAAATTATTTTAGTTCAATATTTATTATTACCACGGGGACGCACGCATACGTGGTCGCATTCGCGTACGTATCCCTGCATACACTTAAAGTTTAACAAAAAAAAAATGGTATAAACGATTGCGAATGACCTAAAAATTAAATGGGACCAACCGCAAAATAAACCCTTTCAAATGAGACCAACCCCAATAAAATCGGTTAAGTCATTCCAGAGATGTGCGCAAATACACACGAAAAACATCACATCTTTATTACTCATTTACACTATTAAAATAAAGTTTGAGAAAAAATGGTATCAAGACTTCCGTAATAATTTTTTCCATCGAATCGATTGGTCAAGTTATTTTAGGAAAATGATAATATTTAGGGTCATTTATTAAAATTGTTTAAAATAAAAAATTGCGATTGACTTGAATATAAATGAGATCAAACGACAAACAAACCCTTTGAAATGAGATCAACCCTTATAAAATCGGTTCAGCAATTCCAGAGATATGCGCGAACATGCATAAAAAACATCACATCTTCATTGATAATTTACTCTCATAAACTAATGTTTGACAAAAAAATGTATCGATATTTCTGTAATAATTTTTTCCGTAGAATCGATTGGTCAACTTATTTTAAGAACATGATGATATTTAGGGTAATTTGTTCAAATATTTTTTCATGAACAATTGCGAATTACAATTGCCATTTGCGCGCGGCTCGCTTCGCTCGCAAGTTTGAGCGCACCTAGGGTGCGCGTCTTTCGGATCTCGCGCTTCGCGCTCGATGGTAATCTCACCTCGCGCTACGCGCTCGGCCTCTGTACCTTCCTACAGTTGTATATAGAGCTTGTGGAACTCAAAAGCGAAATGTCAACTACTTTAATTCAATGAGTGTGAATCCTCTTTTGTTAAAGCTTCTCCGGCTTAAACGGATACATTCACATCGCGTGTCTCGTGCTGCGCACTGGATCGAAGTTTGTCCAAAGCAGTAAAGAAGTTTTGTTGACTAATCTTTGTTACGTGTTGTGTAGTTTTTCTAGAAATTCAATTTTTAATTTTAATTTCTATTTCTATTTCTATTCTAATGAGTAAAATTATAACAAATTTACAGATATTTTCCGGGTCAACACTTTTCTCTATCAATCTTCTGTTTTAAAATTATTCATTTTTTCAAAAAATTTTTTATTTCATTTTTCAAGTCATTTTTCCTGATTGAAATGAAAACTAAATATCCTGTTAAAGAATTTGATAACACATGTGAAGATATTTTCCTGGTAAAGAACTTGCGTCTATTCGATTTTTCCTAATCTTGTGTCAATCGTCCAAAAGTTATATTTTTTCATTTTTTATATGCTTTTTTATGAATGAAGCGAAAACTACTTGTACTATCAAGAAGT
>WSXT02045173.1:0-13179 GCA_011762715.2 Neuroterus valhalla | reverse complement strand
TTATGAACAGTTGAAAACAACCTCACCAACGATTAATACAACTGCACAGCAACGGACAATAACAACCTTCAGCAAAAGTGATCATCAACCCTGAGCAACACTCAATGACATCTTCTTGCAACGGCTTTCCACAAAGCTTAGCAAAATACAATAAAAAATATTAAGCTTCGATCAACATCAGCCCTCAGTTACGGTTCAATTCAACCCTTAGCAATGCTCAATAATACCCAATAGTGACAGTCAATAATAAACCTTGACAATACCTTCAATACCTTCTCATTATGATGAGAATGTAAAAAATAGCAAAAAACAATCATATATCTCCAAGATCAATGCTTCGTGTTGATGTCTATTGATTTTTTTTCTTCATAACTAAGATTTATATTAACCCAGATTCAATCCTGTAAACAATTTGTAAAACATACATAATAAATTGAAAAGCGGCATCATGTTCGGTAAAAACCGTCTCGCTTGAATACGTTAATTACACTTATTGCACTAATCCCTGCACGGTACATCGGAAATGATGTTCCAATACATCTGCTTGAACTTTCGATTCCTCTTATTGATAACTTGAAAAAAATATTTAATGACTCCAAGTAGCGGCGCTTTCACGATAAAGAACTATCGTGTGGATCGATGCAAGGTGATGCTCGCTTGAATCAACTTTTTAGGCACTCTTATAATCCGCCAAGATAAAAAAAGTTGAATATAAAAACGGTCAAAGTGCGAAAAGGAGTCGTGCAATTCGCGGCTGGGTCGTTAAAGCGTGAAGAGCTTGTGGTCGGACGGGACATTAATTTTTAGTGAACTGACTTTGTCGGTTCGCTAATTGAGGCATTAGCATATATGCATGCTACCACTGGGCTGCAAAGGCTTTCCTTCTGCTGAACCAACCAGGTCCGCTCGGGTATTAAAATCTCGTTACTCGACGTGCTTATATGAACATGCGTATCCACCTCCTCTCACCGATTCGTCTTTTATACCACTTACCCTTGCTCACAGTAAAACCAATCTAACGATACTGATTTTTAACCTACTGGCAACACTTTTGCGGTAGATTTGAATTAAATACTCCAAGAAATATATCAATAATAAATAATTTTTTATTTTTCAATCAAAAGAAAAAAGAATCTCTATAGATGAGTGCCAAAGGAAAAGGTTAAATATATTGGTTATTCATATACTGTTATCAGTTGATATAAATACAAAAGTGTAGAGATCAATTGTACAAGAGACTAAGTAGGCGTGGTTTGTGAACGTTTTTATAGTAGTTATGAAAGGTGTGTTCATTGGGCGGTGCTGGATTACGGGAGTGTAGTTAGTTATAATGATAGGAGATCAACATTCAACAATGACTTCAAGCGTGGGTAGCAATGAGGGCTATTGTGATCTTAATTTATAAGAATATTGTATCTCGAGTATGATTCTCAGTGGGCAAGTCAAGAACGTGTTACTGAGCTTCGCGGGCGTGGTTAGCAAAGCCGAAAAGGAAAGGGCATTCAGCACTGCTAGGGAAGTTCAACGGTGGGTAATGGTTGCAAATTTGAGAATAGCGGTCAATAATGCTTGATGGCTTAATATAGAGGCATGGATATTAAAAATAATGCGGGCAGAACATTATCCTAAGGGGTTCCAGCTGGGCAGAACTATAGCGACCTTTATTAGTAGGCATGGGCTTAGTAACTATAGAATAACTTCTAAATTTCTTGAGTCATCTAAAAGGTCATCTATAACATGGCTAAACTAACTCTTATGAGCGGATAATGGAAGCAAAACCTGGCATTTTTGTATGAGCCATGAGCGAGTGTTACAATTATTTTTGTTAAGTGGGCGTTGCTAGTGGGAGTGGTCAGTAGAAACATTCCGAGAGGCGTGGCTTTAAGAGGTGGAATTGGTTAATGGGCATTGTTAGGAGTCTAAAAGAAGTGGTCGTTGTATTGGTGGTAAGTGGTCGTGACTAATAGGTGTGATGTGTTTGCATCGTTGCGTTGCCTGAATATTTGGCGATTCTGATGATTTTTACCTAGGTAATGGGAGTTACTTTAAGGCGTTGATAGTAGGCATGTTGCATTGATCACCTCACTCCCAACAAAGCGATCCTGTATCGAATTAACTCTAATCCTACGGGATTTTGTTCTACAAATTATTCCATCTGCGGACTTCCGGCCGGCACGAGTAATATAGCAAATATGAGAGAGGGATTCGAAAATCTGTATTTACAATGGCACGGTGTGGCGCAAGTATGCCTGTTGCGTAAATACGCTCGGTGGTAAATACCAATTGCAAGTGCGGTACCGAAAATGTAGTCATATACCTGCATAATATCAGTACATGCACCGTAGAGCGGAGTGCGTTCTCGCCTCTCGTTACGGCGTAAATATCATCCAGTACAGAGTCAGAACCAGCAAATTATAGAGCGGCGAAAATTGATAGGGTCATTCCGCTGGCCTTAGGGCGTGGCACGTCCATCAAATGGGCGCTAAAACCCCCGAGTCCTCGAGCATTCTTATAGCAAGGATTTCGCGAGAAAAAAAAAACAACACCAAGCAACATCATTCGAGCATTCTCATCGCTCCATTACTTTTGAAGATACGAACCTTTTTTCACAAACTGCTGTTATTGACGATTTGACACTCAAGAGCACTATTTCATGAAATAGTCGAAATGAATCCCAGATTGTACAAAATAGATTAGGCTCTGCGGTGTACGAGAAATATTTTATTCGTCATACCTCACTCAAAAATCTGACTTTCGATGCCTGTGGAGCAGGTCAAAAATCGAGTTTTCTACCCCAGAGAAGACTGTGACTGACGCAATATACATTATGCTGTCACTTTCTTCCCTAGGGTAGAAAACCTAATTTTTTACACGCTTTACAGGCATCTCAAGTCGAATTCCAATCATCAGTAGGGTACCAGTATCTTCTCACTTAAGATTTTTGCACATTTCCAACTGTGCACGTCGATGGCACGCCTTGTGAACCCCTTTGCAGATGCTTTGATTTTAATTTAATACATTTACGTGAGACATTGATTCAAAAACTCTGCATCTGAGAAATGAGAATTTGTAAGAAAGAATTAGTTACAGATTTTTTTATTAAGAGGGCAGGTATTATGTTGGATTGTACTTGTTTAATTCGTCTCGTAAACATGATAAGAATGATAATGGTGTCCATGAAATCTTTACTGAAACGTCCAATCAAAACACTGGATGCGGGAGATAGTCCGTAATTTTGAATGTATCAAATGTGTACCCCTCCGGGTTACATTCTTCACAATCATTCTTCTTCGCATCTCAAGATGAAAGGCTTTTGCCACTTCTTTCAGCTGATTTTTATCGCTTCGGGTTTATCTCGTCAACTTTTCGGAAACTGCTCCAATCTTCATATAGTTGGTCTCAAAACTGCGTATGAATTCATTTTTGAAAGGAGGAATAAAAGTCAGTACCTAAACATAAATTATTATGGGTCTTTAGCTGAATGCAAAACATTGTAAAATTATAGGTTTCCAAATGTATGGTTTAGTTTTTGAAGTGTTTAAAATGGGAAACTTGATAAATTTGACAAAACTTCATGCTATAAAAGAAATTTCAATGTGGAAAAACGTTCTATTCCTTCAAATGAGTACATTCTATAAAATCGCTGGAATTGTAACTTTCTGGGTATATGTTTTTTATATGACGTTAATCGGTCCAATCAATAATATAGAAACACTGGCCTATGACAAAATATGTCAAAATATCATTTTCTTTAGAACATCATTTGTTTAATCATTAGGGGAAGGGGTGGGGGAAGTAAATTCAAAATTTTTTACATGTACGAATTTGGACTACTCTACTGATTTGTTATTAATAAAGAAGAATATGTCTATCTGTTCCCTTTAAGTGAAGATGTTGTCCGATTTGAATTTTTAGAAATGTACAATTGTGAAGAGTATGCATAGCGAAAGCCTTTAGGGTATATTTGATAAATACTGAGCGTTGAGCGTATGAAAACTGTGTTTAAAGAATTAAATTGCTACACGTACAATTCGAATTTCTAGGAAGAACCAAAATTGGATGGAATTGCGATGACAGGTTTCTGATGATGTTTTGATTTGATGTGACGTGATTCAATGTTATTTTTTTATCTAAATTTCTGATTACATTCTTGTGATGAAATTTTTTTGATAACCTTTTTTCGATAAGTTTTTCTTGATGCAATGTGACGTTCTGTAATGTGATGAAATTTTTCTGATGAGGCTTTGATTTGATGTAATGTGATGTTATACAATTTTACATTCTCTTTCTGAATGAGAAGGTATTGGTTTTTTTGTGCAAATTGACTTTCGTGGATTCGATGAAATCTCCACGTTTTCAGACCCCCTGAGTCAGAAAGAAATGGGTTTTACGAAGGTGTCTGTCTGTAGTCTTTAATCTGTAATCTGTGTACTCGATAACTTTCGAAAGAATGATCGGATTGGATTGCCCTTTGGCACACATTTTAGGGGACCAAAAAGACATGTCGAGTTCGTTAACCAGCTATTTTGAATCAAAAATAAAAGAGAGGGAGCATTTAGAAAAAAATTTCTGAATTTTTTACCAAGACTCAAAAATTGTAAGTACGATGTCTCGAAGTACATAAAATTTGAAACAATTTATCCGGATCATTTTTTTCGATAAAAACATAATTGTCAAAGTCATGGTATTATCAAAATTCAAAAATTTAAAAGAAAATGAGAATTTTTAGCCGAATAACGTAAGATTGAAAATAAACTCAGAGAGAAAAAATGTTTCTTCTTATGAGCCCTAAAAGATCGTGAATACAATTTTTGAATTTTCTCAGAAAATCGAAAATTCCAATTTTGGTCGCACAAAAAAAATGAGAAATAATCTGTGAACTCGATTACTTTCGAAAAAATGATCATATTCGATCGTGCTTTGGCACCCATTTTGAGGGACCGAAAAGACAAGTCAAGTTCGTAACCCAACTATTTTGGATCAAAAATAAGAGGGGTGGAGCATTTTGAAAAAAATTTTGGACTTTTTTTCCAAGACTCAAGAATCGTGAGTATGTTTTCTTGTAGTAGGTAAAAAGTGAAACAATTTATCCTCATGATATTTTTGATGAAAACAAAATTGTCTGAGTTGTGGCATTTTCAAAATTCAAAAATATGAACGAAAATGATAACGCAAGATATGAAAAGAAATGTTTCTTTTTGGGAGCCCTCTAGGATGATCCTTACAACTTTTCGAGTTTTCTCGAAAAATCGAAAATCTGTTTTGGATCAAAAATAGAAGAGGGGGAGCATTTTGAAAATTTTGTTGGATTTAATTTTCCAAGACTCAAAAATTATAAGTACGGTTTCTTGTAGCAGGTGAAAAATGAAACAATTTATACTTATAATTTTTTTTATTAAAAACAAAATTGTCAGAGTTGTTGCATTTCCAAAATTCGAAAATATTAACGAAAATGACCATTTTTAGCCGAACCACGCAAGATATGAAAAATAAAGTTTGGGAAAAAAAATGTTTCTTCTTGGGAGCCCTCCAGGATGATCTTTACAACTTTTTAAGTTCATCGAAAAAAAGAAAATTCAAATTTTGGTCACACAAAAAAAAGGAAAAGAAAAAGATTCATTGTTTAGTCAAACTATGCAAGCTACGGGAATATATGTATGAACTAAACTTGCGCACCATAAAAAGATCTGCAAATTTGGTAAAATTAACTTTTTGATAGGACAAGTAGTTTTAGCTTCATTTATAAAAAACCATAAAATTAATTTATTTCAATCAGGAAAAATAAATATAAAAATGAAATAATAAAAACAATAATAATAACAAGAATAATAAACAATAATAAAAACGAAGTTTCAATTGTACAAAATAAAATTAAAAATTGAATTTCTAGAAAAACTACACAACATGTGAAAAAATGAGGCAACAAAAGTTCTCCACAGCTTTGGACAAACTTTGATCGAGTGCGCAGCACGAGACACGCGATGGGAATGAATTCGTTAAAGCCGGAGAAGCTTTAACAAAAGAGAATTCACACTCATCAAATTAAAGTAGTCGACATTTCGCTTTTGAGTTTCACAAGCTCTATATAAAACTGTGGGGAGGCACAAAGGCGGGTAGCGCGAGGTGAATTCATAACCGAGCGCTGAGCACGAGGTGAGATTACCATCGAGCGCGAAGCGCAAGATCCGAAAGTCTTACGAGAGAAGACTCAAACTTGCGAGCGAAGCGAGCCGCGCGCGATGAGAATGTGCCCGCGCGGCGGGCAGATTTTTTTATCTTAATTTTTGATAACATTCCTTTGATGTAGTGCTGACTGATGTGATGTGATTTTTTGAAGGATTATTTTGATGACATTCATGATGTGATATGATGTTATGTAATGTAGAGTGACGAGGTGTGATTTTGTTTTGAAATTTTTCCATCAAATTTTTTCGACGAGTTTTTTATATTAGGTGATGTGCTTTAATGTCATGTAAACATATGTGATCTTTCATAGAAATTTTCCGATGAAATTTTTCAAATGAAATGTTCTCCATGAGATTTCGATATGATGTAAGGTTATGTAAAGTAAAGTAATGCGATGTGATATTCTAAAGAAATTTCGTCGATTAATTGTTTTCTAATGACACTTGCTCGTGTGACGTGATGTGACGCGATCTGGAAAAATGACAAGAAAAATAATGCATATAAGAGTTGATTTTTTGAAAGATGATTTGGTTTATTGGTAGATAAATACATTTTCAGATTAGAGTCAGAATCATGACTTGACTACACCTGCTTGAATCTATAATTATTATAAGGTTCCATTATATTGGCGCGTTCTCGCGTAGGTATAACATTATAAAGGGTGTCTCATTAAACGGGCAGCATTGGAGAGGCTCGATCGATTAAAGTCTAATCTATTGGAGGGGTTTGGTCGCGTACGTGGGCCCCGTTGTGCCAGTCGAGGGGGCACCGGGTATTCGGGTAGTGAGAAGGAACAGCTCCACCGATTCACCTGCCATAATCAGGACAAATTGGCCCCCTGTCCGGACGCAGGATACGCCTTGAGCGCCCTGTGATCTCAAACGCTAATCAGTGACGTTACGACAATTACTGCCGGGAAAGGCTCTGCGATGTGCAGGTGTTGCAACGGGGAGTTTAGGTGTGCCTCCGACACCGCCTGCGCCAGATAGGGATGAGGCTATAGGGCTTTGAGCCTCCCTCTCTAAGGAGATCCTCGTTATCTTCCAACAAGAGAATGAGAAACTTCTGCTAAGACGCCTAGGGGATTCCAGCGATTCCCAATTTTAGCAGTAATTAATGAAGGGCGCGAACGTAAGGGAAAAATATGGGAAAATTGAAGATGAATGAAAATGAGATAAAAATGACATCATTGCTTATCATAAATATTAAATAATAAAAGTACATAGAAGGATTCCCCGCTTTTTAAAAGAAATGACATAACTTTCGAAGGAAACCTATTTCTACCCCTAGTTAACAAATAAGATTTCGAAATCCCTGCCTTCACACATTGATATTATATCCATAGTACGGAAATTTAGGACTAAAGGTACAATCGAGACGTTTTGAACTTGTCTCAAAACTGGTCAAATTTACAAATCATCATTTAGTTCAAAAATTGAAAGCCGGCTAGCATCTTCACTACATATATTGTCAGGGTGGCGATTCGGCGGACGATTTGAAATTCCCGGTCATTTCCCGGTTCTTCACGGTCAAGTTTTTCAATTTTCACGGTCAACTAAAAGTTACGTATTTATATTTTGACAATATACTTCAAATTTCCAACAAAGAAAAAATAATTTTTTTCTACAAAAATTGAAACAGTTAAACTTACGATTGGAAAAATTAATTCACGATATAAAGAAAAATACGGATTCCCAACGAAATAGTTCATTTTTCAACTAATGTTATGAATTTTCAAATAACATTATGAATCTTCAACCAGAACAGTTAAATCTCAAACCAAGGATATGAATTTTCAACTAAAAAAAAAAAAAAATTAACTGTAGCACTTCAATTTCCAACCATGGAGGTGAATATTCATACAAGAAGAAGAATTTTTAAATAGAAAGAATGATTTTCGGAGAAAGAATACAATGTTTCAACAAAATACTCGAATTTCGAACTCGAAAAATAATTTTTTTAACCAAAAATGGAACAGTAACATTTTTATTTCAAAAAAACAATTTCAAACCACGCATAAGAGTTTTATACAAAAACAAAGAATCTTCAACTGAAGGAGTTCAGTTTTCAAACAGATAAATGAATGATAAATGAATTTTTAACTGAAACTCTGAAATTTTCAGTTGGAATAAGTTAAATTATCAGTTTAAAAAAAAATTATTTGTAATACAAAAAAGCTGACTTTCAACAAAAAAACTAACTTTCAAACAAATTATTACATTTGTACGCAAAATGATGAAGAATCAAATGAAATTGTAAATGTTTAACTGAAGTAGTTGAATTTTAAACCAGAAAGACGAATTTTTAACTGAAATGATGAACATTCAACTAGAATAGTTCAATTTTCGACAAAAAATCAATTCTACACCAAACATCAAAGTTTCCAAATAGATGATTGTTCGACTAAAACGAAGAATGTTTAACTGTATAATTTGAATGGTTAACAGCAAAGAAGAATTTTTGAAGAAGAATATTAACTTCCGAAGAAAAAGATCATTTTCTCCCAAAACATCGATTTTTCATCGAAATTTGTGAAGTTTGAACGAAATAATTGAATTTGTAATCCAAAAAGACAAATTTTCACTGAATCGTCGAATTTTGAACAAGAGAAGACCAATTTTCTGCTAAAAATGAAACAGTTAAATTTCCAGTTGAAGTACATAAATTCTTAAAGAAATAAATTAATTTTCAAATTCAAAAATCAATATTCAACTAAATACTTGGATTTTCACCAAAAAAAGGTGAATTGATTTTCACCAAAGTAGTAAGAATTTCGACCAGAGGTGAATTTTGAATAGAATTACTGCAATTTTATTTGAAAAATTTGATTTTCAAACAACATGTTTAAATTTTAAAAATGAAGTTGCTTTTTGAAGCTTTGCTTCTTCTTCACTAAAAAAAGGATAAATTGTCAATTAACAATGTAAAAAAGCTTTCTATCATTATTCAAAAATATTTCTTCTTCGAAATACTACTTTTACTCTAAAGACTACCTTAGCACTTTCTTTATTTGAAAATAAGAAGAGGGAACTTTAAAATTGTGACGAATTTTGAATTGGAGGATATTCCTCTCTCCTAAATCCGAATTATTATTAGTTTAAAAAGTTCCCATTCCATGTGAAAAATTCCCTGTTTCAAGTGAAATTATACATTCCTTTACTAAAACTCCCTGCCCTAAAATAAAAACTATAATTATTTTCTGAAATAGCCTGTCCCAAGTCAAATAAATGAGCAGAAGCAAATACAATGAGATAAATACATTTTTTTGGGAAAATGCAAGACGTTTTTCTTATAATGGAAAAAATAAAAACTCTTCCTCTCATGACCTACACACATTAAAACTTTTGAGAATCAGATAAAAGCAAGGTTACATTCTTTAAATCGAATTATAAGATCTTTTTTTGATTCATGAAAAGAAAGCGGTCATTTCTCGTATTCTTTCGGTAGAATTTTTAATAGTCTAGGTTGAGTCAAGTAGATTCCCGATTTTTTAATTCAATTACCGGTTATTTCTTGGTTTTTTCCCGGCCGATAAAATTCCCGGTCTATCCGGGTTTCCCGATCGAATCGCCACCCTGATTGCCTGACTCAACAAAAATCAATTTTGCAAAAGACCGGAAAAGGAGTAAAATTCTTGGTGTTCGATTTTCGAATGTAAAAAAATGATAGAGGGTCGACTTCAACAATCCTGATTGTTTAGAGGAAACGACGGATGATTAGGAATTCAGTGGAGAGAAGAAAATTTGTCATACCAACCGTGATCAAAATCAATCTATTCTACACAATTCTCATTATTTGTAAACATTTTATCTTCAATGTTTTGGACTCCTAAAGAACTTTGAATATGAAACTGTAGATTGAAAAGAGATTCAAGAAACAGATTTTTTCAGATTTATGGATCGCATGCGGACAAATATAAAGATAAAGTCAGGTTTTTTGTAACCACAGAGCAGGAAATTATTATGCGTGTCGGATCAGACAGCATCCGACTTGCAATCAAGGGCTGGCGAAACAAGCCTTAATTTCTCTGGTCGAAAACCGGGACCCTTGTTCTAATATCCCACTATTAAGCGATCGGACGGCCCGTTTGATCATGTTATGTTGACCGACAAAGCTTTGACAGGCCGAAAAAAAGTGATCCAACGAGATTCTAGTTAGGCCTGATTTGGCAAGAGGCAGTCGGGTGGTTAATCCTTTTCACGAAACGGCATCCTTCCATAAAGCCTTAAAGGTAATGTTAAGAAATAAACTCAAACCAACTAACACCAACAAAAAATAATCTTATAATGTAAGCTCAAGATGGAAAGTGACAATTATTTCAGGAATAAGTTTAAAGAATATTGTCATCGATAAATTAGGAGAAACCTTCCTTATTCCTGATGTGATATTCCTTTTACACTCATCGCTTTCCTGGAGACCGGTATCGGAGGTTGTGGTCCTCAAGCAAGAAGTAATTAAAAATCCAGTTCGAACCAGATTTGGAGCGACGACTGACTAGGCGAAGGTAAACACTCTGGACCGTATGTATAGTCTCTGAACCGGTGCGTGAATACGTGCGTCGCAAGTCTCCAAGTAAAAAACTTCTATACTACGCATTACGGTACTACCTTTTCAAGGCTGATGGGCCGTCGTGCTGCGTCGTGCGAGGCTCGGGGGGAGGGACAGAATCACTCAAGCATGAACAGCCGAGAAACTGGCATTCTGCCGAGAGGCCCCCAGACGAGCGATGAGTATATTCATGAACTCTGTTTTCAGTTCACTTGAGTATTCTTCTCTGTAAGCATCCATTCTAAGATATAAAAAGTACATCAGAATAACTGGCATTCACTGATCATGCAGATAATAATTTTTTTTAATTATAACCCATTTGTTGAAGAATGAGAGAATTTGATACAGTGATTCCTCCAACGATGCACTACTTCTCAGGATTATCGATGCTAGGATTAATAAGCCTCCTCAACATCTGCCACGATGAATTTCCCATAGAATCATTACTTTATCGATTCATTGGAAGTTTCTTGAATTATTTGAGCCAGTCTTCATAATAAGAGTATGTTTTATGAATAGAGAACATAAGAAATGAGTATTTTTAATATAAGATTGCGATTATGTCACATTTTTTACTGAATTGAAATAATAACATGGTTTTCTTCTCCAAAAAAGTGCACGTTTTTAGTGCGCCTATAGTGAGAAAGAAGTTATTAAAATCTAGCAACAAGATATTTTCAGAGCTAATTTTGAACTGAAACCAGGTCATGTGAATTACATAAAAATCTTCGGTCTTGAGAATCTTTTTCGGAGCATCCAATACTTGAAAAGGATGGGTCTGTTATTGGAACAGTACAATTTTTTATTTTTTTCAGCTTCTGCAATTGAAATTAACAGAGTGGTGACTTGACCGGAAAACCGGAAAATTACAGGGAATTTTATGGAGTAGAAAAAAAACCGGGAGATGGACAAAAATTTGATTAGAAACCGGAAATTACTTGATTTGCCTAGACACTTAAAAATTTTACCATGAAAATAGGAAAAATGATCGCTTTATTTTTTTGAAAGAAAAGAGATCGTATCATCTGGTTTAAAGAATATTACTTTCCTTTAGTCTGATCATATTTTTTTTTAATTTATCTATACTTTTTGAGAGAGAGAGGATTAAAATTTTTTCTATTATAAGAAAAACCTTTCGCATATTCGTTGCCCTATGAGATTTTTTAGCCGAATCAAGTTTGATTATTTAATTGATGATAGCTCAAACATACAGGAAGAATTATTTTCTCAATTTTTTCAAAAATATGTATATATATATGCGTTCTATTTTCTTTCTCCTCATTCATCTGACTTGGGACAGGAAATTTTAGAAAATAATCACAGTTTTGATTTAAGGATTCCAATTTGAAACCCGTCACAATTTGGAGTCCTCTCTCTTTCATTTTAAATAAAGAAAATTTGACTACGGCAAAAAAAATTCTTTTTTTTCAATTAAAAATTTTAGAACTCAATTTTGGGTTGACAATCCCTCTTTTTTGGTAAAAATTAATTCATCCCTTTGAAAGCTTCAACTCTTCTAGTTGAAGATTCTTTGTTTGGTTTGGAATTGGTTTTCAAACGAAAAATGTTACTGTTACATTTTAGAATAAAAATTATTATTTTTTCAGTTTGAAATCTATTAATTTTTTTGGAACATTGTATTTTCTGTAGAGAATTATTCTTTCTACTTGAAAATTAATCTTTTTGTTTGAATATTCACCTTCATGGTTGAAAATTGAAGTTCTCCCGCTGAATATTAATTTATCACCTTAGTTGAAAATTCATAATTGAAATACATAAATAATTATGTTCTCTTCGTGATATTCTATTTATCACTATCAAAATATTGTTTAGAAGTACAATTTCAAATTCTTCAATTTTATAACATTTATCTTATCTTTAAATCCTTCGTTCGAAAGTATTAGAAATATTTTCATAACATAATCAATCTTTATAGATATCTTCATTTTTGCAGGTTTATCGTAACCAAGCAAAATGAATTATTGTCAAAAGTCTAAATTTAAAAAGGAATAGAAAATTTCATAATTTAGTTGAATTAGGTCTTATTCCAATAATCAATATAAATGTCATGAATACAGGAAATTTAATTGAAATCTACTATTTTCAAAAGTTTCGGTATTTATTATGTCACTGCTATAAATTATTAATTTTTGTAGAAATATTGTATGTATCCTGTGAAAAGCGTATTCGTATATAGTCATGAGAATAATGTTTTTTTTCAGTTTTTCATTAGTACCTATTTTTTATATTTATTACATGCTCATCAGAGAAGGTATTAGATTTGTGTAAAATTTGACCCCCCTTGTTTTTGTCAAATGTCCACGTTTTGAGACCCGCTGAACCTAAAAAACAGGTTTTTACGAAAGTCTCTGTATGTCTGTATGTCTGTATGTCTGTCTGTCTGTGAGCACGATAACTTTCGAAAAAACTAATCGATTTGATTGG
>WSXT02045162.1:0-13180 GCA_011762715.2 Neuroterus valhalla | reverse complement strand
GCGACTGCACGATCTATTCCGGGAAAGTCCGACAGTATCAAATACATTAGATAAGTCTCCTTATGTTCCTTCGTGGTATCTTGCGCCCTATTCGCTAGTTTACAACAGTATAAGTTCGTGACTATTATATCATTGACTTCACAGCGTTGAATAACTTTTCATAAGATAAGTAAAAACAAAGACGGAAAACTGTTAAGACACGGCTGCGAGAGAGATAGAAAGACAGAAGCAGAATAGTAACTTCCATGACGACAATATGACTAACCCCTCTAACAAAATAATAACCTGAATTGCTCAGTTAGTCCCGGTCATACGTTGACTCCTGAACTACGATCGAAATCGTAAATTTAATTGAAAAAAAAAAAATGGAAAATTTTGACAGTGACGACGGATACACGGCTCTTCCAAAGAAAAGCTTTTTTTAAAAAATCATGAAAGTCATTGATTGAAAATTCTCGATTTGCTCTTCTTAAAAAAAAGTAAGAGTTGTTCGATGAGACTTTTTGACAGTTTTTAATTTTTTCAAATTTTAACATTCTTTTCTACAACTTTTGAATTTTTTTCTTTAAAAAAATAATCAATCTTACTTTTTCACAGTTTTTGATTTCTTTCTCTAGAAAAAAATTATAAAAATTACTTTTTGACAGTTCTTGACTTTTCAAAATTATGAACTCGTTTTTCAACACGAGGGGAGCTCAGTCCCCCGAACAATCAACGCCTTATACCGCTTATAGTACAATGTACTACTATCTGGCCTAATTTATTGAATCTGGATTAATATAAGGAAACCGTTATTTATCTTTTTTTATTTTGCTTTCTATCCGACCAATGAAAATCGATCTGAATGGACAAAGGATGCATTTATATTGGTTTGATTTCCACTACTTTGGCATAGGTAAATTTCATATCAGATTATTACCATTAATATATCCAAAATTGTTCCATATCCACGTTCCTTCCAATTAATTGAGAACTCCCCTCTGGTGTGAAATTCATTATTACTCGTTGATGAAACATCCCACCATGTATCACCGCCGTCGTTCGCCATTTGCATCATATCCAACAGGAGTAAGACTCCATTTAAAGTTTTATTCCAGTTTGGATGCCGTTCAAAGTATTTTGCGAATCTAAGAATATTATTATTATTATCAGTTATTATTACTATCGTTAATCGAAAGGTACTTCGTTATCCTCTTTTCAGAATAACTACACTTATTATGTAGTTTTTGAAGTACCACAGTGCGTAAGAACTGCATAAAATAGTCGAGTTTCAGAGGAAGTCGTGCAAAAAAGATTTTATAGAACTATATGATTTCATTTTCCTAATCAATCCAATTTTCTCATGAGGATTCATTTGATTCAAATTTTTGTCATTAAACGAATAATACTCATTGTGAAAACATTCGCCACTGGATCTATTCGCTTTCTCATCATATTCGCACAATTTCTCTCCGGTTTGGAAGAGAAAATCTCTGATATCTTTGGCTATTGTCTGGTCTACAAGCATCCCTGAAGAATCGTACAATTTATGTAGTCTATTCATAAGATCTCCTTTTTCTAATAATCCAAGTGGCCAAGCTAATTCAAAAGCAACATTTCCAACTTCTCCATGAACCCATTGACCACCCAAGTCCACCAAGTAACCACCTACTTAAAAAAGTTATATCCCAAACGTTAGTTTATTTAGTAAGATTTTAAGAATAGTCTCTCCTGTTTTTATATAATTGTATATCTCTTAGTTTCTAATTTACGTTTGTTTGACTTGCCGAATTGAGTTGTGTAAACACGTCCACCAATTCTTTTTTCAGCTTCAAGAATAGTGATATTCTTGAAACCATTCTCGAAAAGTTTTGATGCCGCCGCAATACCAGCTGCCCCAGCTCCAACAATTATAACACTCGGCAAATCTTGGTCACCATATACTGATGTAAGAATCATTGAACACAGCACCATAGTACAACACAACATTCTTTCACAAGTAATTTGTTTAAGAATCATTCTTCTCCTGAAGTTGTAGGAAATAATAGCACGAAGGTTTGTATCAAACTACTGGATCATAGATCAGTCCACTACTATAAGGATTGAAACCTCTGATTTGATAATCTGGTGTTTCCGGTCATAATCAAACATAAGGTCAACTCTAATCTATTTGAGGAACATCGCAAACGATAAACCTAATGATAGCTGTGTCGTAACACAATTAAGGGAATAATCATAAATTATCGAAAGTTAGCGTTATTGTATTTGTATGAAGGTTTTTATGTTAATTCTAGATGAAGTAGCTTATAAGTAGCTTATGAAGTAGTAGCTTATCTATTATGAAATTTGGCTATGTGGGTATCATGGTTATCATGGAAAGCATTTTTTGAATTCTTGCAAGAACCTTCAATTGTAAATTTCTTTTGTTTTGTCAAAAAACGACCCCGCATTTTTGTTTTATTTTTGAAAATATTTCGAGCTACGTTGAAGCGGATTGGTCTCGTATGATCAACGTGTCTCGCTTCGCTGTTGAAGCTGATCATACATGGCATCGTTAGTCGAAAGTTCAAGATATTACGTCACCAATTAGACAATCTATTGCTCCCTCAAGGTTATAAGTCAGTTTATATCAATGAGGAAGCGAAAAATAAAGGATGGATTTGAAAGAAAACAATATTTACAAAATTATCATCAAATGAGCTTGATGACTTCCCTGAAATGACCGAGCACGATCTGATTATTTTTTCGACAGGTACATATTAGGTGCAAATTATGACTGATGATAATCAAATCGATGTACAGTATTTAAAAGCAAGAAAATTTGTGGATTCTGCTGATCAAACCAGCAAATTGAAAGAAGAAATAATAAAACTCCAGGTTCAATCTCGACGTATCTCTAGGAAGACCTACAATTGCTTCATAGAATATACACCTAATACTATCGATCATGGTGGTCTAAAAAGATAGTGCTGCAAGTGTGCTAATAGATTGAGAACCATTGGATGTTGCTCTCATGTTACTGCATGTTTTCGAAAGATAATACCTTTCGTATGCCGAATATCTTTCGAAAATTATAAGACCTGCAGAAAAACTTACTAAAATTTATGCAAGAGAGGAAATAATGCTAGTTATTGAAGAGGACAGTGGTGAAGAATGATTGCCCAATATTTTCATAGATGCAGTTGTTGATATTGATTACTAATGATATTGCATGTGTACAGTATTATGAATATGTGCGTGGTTAGTTGCAATAATTGACTTTATAGGCCTTTATTTTAATAAAGATTGAACAAAGGCATCAATACACGAAACTTTTTTTCTTCTAATTTTATCATGACGTCGCAAAATCCTGTATCCAGAATGAAATGACTCAGCATACAATAAAGGCAAAAGTAGTACTTATTCTAGCACTCTAAGTATGCAGCTCCATACTGCCTCTCCAGCGGTCAGTAGCGAAATGCGGGCACGAAGAACCCGATATGCAACAGCAACTGTTCTCGAAAAAAGGTTAAATAAGTAATAACGGGTGAAAGTACCTTATTCGAGAGAACTTCAGCTTAAAGAAAACCGAGGTGTACGCAAAAATGAGTAAAAATGCGGTTTTCAATTTTTTTGACCCATTTCCACCAATTTTAAAATTCTTTTGAAATTCACACGTACTCCTGGAATGAAAATACATATACATTAAAGCCTTGTTAACACGAAATCGGTTAACACGTACAGAAATTGTGGTCCCGGAAGGAATATATTTTGAGCTTAAAGTACCAGAAGTTGCGCACCATGTCCAGACCTGCAGCTTTCCAATTACTAGATCCTCCCAAAACCGCTGAAACGTCTAAGTCTGCGATGCAATAGTAGGCTCCCTCTATAGATAAAACCACGCAGCGTCTAAATCGATCCTGTTATTTTTTACCCAAAGACATGACCAGAAGTCACTCATGTCTCTCAATTGAGGAACTTCGGTCTTCAGCTGCATATTTTGCTCTTTACTTAGTTCGTGATAGAACTTTCTCCCATCTGCCTGAAAGGTTTGATTTTGCTGCCTCACGTCGTTTCCCGCGTTCGACAGTTGTTGTTGCTGGCCAGATTGTTGATAAGTAATATCTGCCTGACTATCTCGTAGCTCACCATGACCATCGTCCCGCATGCTGTGGCCTCAGCAGTGTTGTAACGGTGTTGCCGTTGCACAGCGGGGAAGTGCATGAAGGCAACTTTCGTCACCTCTGTATGCTTATTTAGAGCTAACAATTATTATTTTTTCCGTCAAAAATCAATCTCGGGCCTTTTCGCCCGGAGTTTTATCACCAGCTACGAACTCAGTCTAGTGCCTAATGAAGTCAAGATGTTAAAAATTTAAAAATCAGATTTTTGGGCAGGCACAATATCAAGTTACTGGTGTGATCCAAAGTTCGTCTCGTAACGATGTTGTCATTACACAGAAGCAGAGTGTGTTGAAGACGACTTGCGTCACCTCTAGATGCTTTTTTAGAGCTACCAACTGTAACTCCACAAAGGTTTTAGTTGCAAACTTTCTGATGGTCGAGGAAATTTCTTACGAGAAATGGTGCACCATGTCCGGAACCGGAGCTTCGAATTATTGGATCTTTCTAAAAATGCTGAAACGTCTGCGCCTGCGATGCTAGTAGGCTCCTTACAGGGTTTTCGCTTCCTCTTTCCCTTTCTGGTTGAAACCACGCAGTGTCCAAATCACTTCTGTAATTTTTCCCTAAACTCCTGAACGGTTCGATTTTGCTGCCTCCTTGCACTACTCTTATTGTATCTACGCAAGTCTAGAAGGAAGAACAGCAAGTCTCTGCTGTTGGAAGCCTATATAGTCTCAACTAATAATTTTAGTGTCAATGTTTTGATTTTCCCACGATAGATAATATTAATCAAATGGCGAATCCGCATTCTGATTCTATTTCTTTTCTGAACTTCTAGACTGATACAGCCGCACAATCTGTTGGTTCAATATTTGAGAACTTCAACAAAGCTCGAAAGAAATTCCTTTTACGGTGCTGCAGTTTTTCTGGGATATCACTGTTTACATCGACGTAAACGTTGATGTCCTGATGTGGTTCGAGCGGACCCGGTACTTGTTCGTCATTATCCCTAGCACCTATGCTCTCAGCTTCGATTACCTCTTCATTATCCACAGCTCCCATGGGAATTTCATCATTTGGAGGCTGCTGTCTCGCCTCTACTTTGATAGTGGCTACTTTAGCCGCCAAAAGCAATCTGTTAGCAGATATTGAGCGTTTTTGATCTGCTAAATTCTGTTCCTTTATTCTTGTGGCTAGATGCGGGTACTCAAGTCAGAAGAGATGATGATGTTCTCTTCTCACACTCTGCCCACTACTTTTTGCTACGAAATAGAGGCGCATGACATCTCTGTTCATATGGTATCTCCATTTCAATCTGCTTCTTAGAGATGTGGTGGTACTGAAGCATCAAGAGGTTGAGCAGCAACGTCACCAACGTGATGGCGTTGTATTGCCTTATCGGTCTCGGCTTGATCTTGTACAGCTTCATCCAACTGTTGTTCATTGCTGACGTTTTCCCTCGCCGCTTCCACCTCTTGCCTAGTCTCTATTGCTCGATCTTCTTAGATAAGAAGATTATTGCGAGTATCCTTGACCTCAGTGATGAGATCCTTTACTGAAACCCTCTGTATATGTGTCAACTCTGTATACTTCAATGCGAACTTTGTTCTCAAATCGAAGCCCTTTTCGCGCTTTGATAATAGGTACCAGACGATGTTCCACTGTTTCCCGCGTTCCGCAGAAGTCCTTGCTGGACAGATTGTTGATTTGTGAAATCTGCTTGACCATCACACAGCTAAACATGACCACTGTCCCGCATGCTGTGACCCTCAGCGGTGGCTCAAGGGGCGCCCCGAAGATCCTCGAGAAGTGACCAGCGTTTCAATATATTTATAAAACTCTCCATCATGATTGGGTTTTTTTGGTGTTCCTCTTGGTATCTTTCCGCCTCGTTTTTTGTCTGTTTGGCATGGGTAACCCTATCAGTAGCAATGCTGCCGCCAACGTAGTCAGTAGAGTCATGAGAGGAAAGCTCAAGCCCATCCGGGACGATAACGTGAGAACACGTTATTATATTATATTATATTATATATGTTGTCGAAAAATTACCTCGGGTCCTTCTACCCGGTGTTTCATCATCAGTCACGGATTAAGTTAAGTGCCTGGTGAAGTGAAGATGTTAAAAACTTTGCCATGAAGTTTGAAGTTTCATGCGATGATGTTTTGGTAGGCACAATATAGAGTGTATGGTGTTTAAAATTGGTCTTGTAACAGTGTCGTCGTTACGCAGTGGCAAAGTGTGTTGGAGGTAACGTGAGTAACCTCTGGATGCTTTTTTAGAGCAACCACCTTCTGGATGTAAAGGAAATATTTTGCTGCGAACCTCATTCTGAAATTGTGTCTCTTATCGCGTTTAGTTTTGAACTTCGCGCTTCAGTTACAGAGACGCATAAATTCGTCTATAATTTTTGTTGTTCAGTTGACGCTCTCCCGCGCTATTCCTGATGTTAAGGCAGTTGGCTACAAATCGCTTTCGCTAGCCAACGCATCCTCAACAGGCACTGCCGATGTTCCACTGTTTCCTGCGTTCGGCAGATGTTCTCGCTGGACAGATTGTTGAGATCTGCCTGACCATGACGGAGCTTACCATTACCACCGTACCGCATGCTGTGGGGTGTGGCCCCAGCAGTGTTGTAACAGTGTTGTCGTTACACAGCGGCGGAGTGTGTTGAAGACAACTTGCGTCACCTCTGGATGCTTTTTTAGAGCTACCTTAATGTTATATTATGTTCTCAAAACCTAATCTTGGGTCTTCTAACCCCTGTATTATCATCAGCCACGGACTGAGTAAGGAGTCTGATGAAGTTAAGATGTTAAAAACTTCATTTCGAAGTTTGAAATTTCATGCGATGATGTTTCGGTAGGCACATTATAGTGTATGGTGTTGCTTCAAGTTCGTCTTGTAACCGTGTTGTCATTACACAGCGGCAGTCTTTTGAATACAACGTAAATCACCTTCGGATGCTTTTTTAGAGCAACAAATCTCTGGATGTAGAGATATTTTGCTGCGAACCTCGTCCTAAAATTGTGTCCCTTATCGCGTATAGTTCTGAACCTCAAAATCCAGTTATAGAGACGTATCAATTCTTGTATCATTATGATGTGTAGTTTATGCTCTCCCACGGTATTCCTGTTGAGGTGGTTGGCTACAAATCGCTAACGCTAGGCAAAGCACGCTGGTCCAATACTTGTTGTTCAACAATATAGTCGCGAATTGTATTCGACGAAGAAAAATCCAGCAAGGTCCAAAAGCCAACACTTTTCAAGCTGTAGGGAAATGCTATTGAAAATAATTTTCATGATGAAAATTTCATTATCTTATATTTCTACAGGCACTAATCTCCATCTTTTTTCAGTAACTATACTTTGGATTTATTCTTTGTCGAAAACAAATTTTTCTGCAAAACAGAAACGTATCAGAAATATGATTCTTAAAAAGAAGATTGATCCCCCTATGTGTTAGATAGAGTTTATGATTTATTATTCAATTCCAGACAAAAAGTGAGTGTTATTGGAAGGATTTAAAACTAGGCATTTGTTCACAATAAACATTTGAACGAATAATTCAAACTTTTCCAAATTCTCAATCAATTTATCTTATATTCAATAAAAAAATGTAATTTTTCACATTTACTTATTGCAAATAATCGTTTTTATAAAAATTACACTTTTTAATTCATTTGTTCATAATATTGTTTATCATTTTTTCCATTTCTCCAATAAATAATCCATTTTTCCGGCCCGTGTAACGCAAACAAAAACGAGCACCGTAGTGCTAATGTGTCAGAGCAACGACTTCCGATAAGCACAAACGCCGCTAACCCGTATGTTTCGTGCTTATACATCGCGTGCCGTAAAGACAAGTGCGGAATTCTCAATATCCAATGCCTTTCTAATCGAATTACTCAGGGTACGGCCTGCATCGTCGCGAACGTTAGATATCCTCTCCTGGAAATTTACAGGAATCACGAAATGATTGGAAAAGGAGCGCCCCTTCAAAAAGCCGCGGAGAATGCGGCTTGAGATCATTGACAAGGGAAAAGTAATAAGATTTTGTATTGAAGCAGCAAATACTCAATCAACGTAAGATTTATAGGAATTTTTAGCAAAACCAATAAATAACTTTGCATTACATAATTTAACTTGAATATTTACAGGAAGCGCGTAGTAGAATGAACGACGGTTGAAGTCATTTTTCTTCAGCGATTAACTAAAATCTTTATTTCAAAAGTAAAAAGTATTTACAGCACGGCATATACATACATAAATACAACAACCTCAGTTACCGGAGTTTTTATATAATTCAGTAAAAACACACTCGTCCATTGGAATCAGAAATCTGGTGTCTTCTCTCGTATTACAACGAAGCACATTAAAAAAATTAGTTTCCTGTATAAATGTAAAAAAAGGAATCAGTCTTCAAAAAAGTCATAAGTGATTTACCATAATAAATAACTTCCATATGCACTGTCAATGTACATTAGAAGGGTGACTTCAATTATAGGAAGCTGCGCAATTGAAATCTAATACTAGAACAGGAGCCTTCTGATATGCAGAACATACTCTTACATTTTTATTTTATTCGATTAAATCGACGCTGTCTATGATAAAGTAATTTTTTAATTTGAGTAAATACTGAATATAATATTCTGAACATCAGAAAGCAAATTTCAGTTATATAAAACATATTTTTGAAAAATACATAATAATTACCAAAGAAAGCGCCTTGCATTACAATAGCTAACAAAAATGAGGATCTACAACTGTACAATGCATGAAAAATATTCAGCGCAATACACTTAATATCGAAGATATATATACATACTATTAAAAATATGTAAATGATAGGCAAAAGTTAACTTACATGTGTCACAAACAGATCAAGAATAGAGCCTTGTAAATAGAGCCTGAAAATAGGGCCATCTGTCTTCATTTGATTGATATATAAATGCTCTTCATACCTCAGATTAGAATGTTGAACAGTTTTAAACTAAAAACGACGTATTCTCTATTCAAACTTTTCAAGATTTTCGAATTGAATGAAATTCGATTTGATATAGGCCTTAAGTTCGGCTGGATATTTATTTGACATCTTGTAAATTCGTGCAGGGATAATTTGTCTTGAATGGGTAGCGAGTAAAAGAGTTATTGAAGTATCACGTAAACTTGGCATCAGGCAAAAAAGACTGCTGTCATTTTGGCACATTCATGGAAGATACTTGACATTTGACCTATCCATAAAATGAAAAATATTGCTCGGCTCTGTTGAAGATTTGTTGCACTAGGCAGCTTCAATATAATTTTCTGACATTCATCAAACAGCCAAATATTCATTATATAAATCTATGATTTTCATTGAATAGCTCCTTCACTTTTCATCAAATAAACTCGAGATTCTAGAGAAGATCTTTCAAACACTTATTTATTACGAATTTGGATACTTTTGAATCTGACTAGTAGAATAGTGCCACGAGTAAACAAAACACCACAAAGATATGTGTATTTTGGGCTCCCTTAACAGTGTTACTCAGTTACTCAAAAAAAGTTTAAATAAAGGGTCATTCCAAAATAGATCATCTAGATGTCGTTGCGACGTAATTAAGGAAATGGATATTAATATATAATGTTCCTGGATGTTTTCTGAGTCGAATTTCACTATTTATAAGCAATGATATTTGATTCCTTCTGTAAAAATGAATTTTGAATGATGATATGCACTGAGCCAATGGCTCGTGAGCTGCATTAGAAAATGCTGTAATTTTTTTAAGAAGCATACGATATTTCGAATCGAACTAAAAATATATTATTCTGTATAAATCTATGTTGCGTATATAATATAAGTACTGAAAGTGATTACAAGATACTGCTCTAAAATGTGAAATTTCGAGGTTTTCTAATTGACATTTTTCCGTTGATGTGCAATAAAAATAATGAAATTTAACTTTTTATAGAATGTATGTCTCTAGTATTAATAATTATGATCAAAAGTTGAGAGAACTCCGTACCTTTATGCATAAATATGGCTTGTGGAAATCGTCTGATCAATTTTTTCGATGGGACCTCGTCTGATTTTTATTCACAACTAGTCTCAAAATTGGGCGGATATAATTCTTTTCTGGCCGGCACGAAACAGCATAAAAATACAAATGAAGTTAAATGATTAATAATTTAAATTATTCAATTTGAAATGCGAATGAATCGAAACACAAGAGCTAACTTCATTCCTATTGTTACTCTGTTTCGTGCCGGCCAGAAAAGGGTTATATTGACCCAATTTTCAAACTATATTTAAATAAAAACCAGATGAGGTCCCATCGAAAAGATGGATCGCGCGTGTAGAGTTACATCATATAAGGATATCCTAAAGGTTTGATATTTTTCCCTTCTTCATATTAGGAGATATCCAAAGGCGGAAAAGGAAGATTCAACCAAGGCGACGATTTTAACAAGCCGTATTTATGCATAAAGGTACGGTATTCTCTCAACTTTTGATCAAAATTAATAATATCAGGGACATATATTTTATACAAATTTGAATTTCATTATTGTTATTTCACATTAGGGGAAAAATATCAAATTGAAAACCTCGAAATTCGACTCTTTGATATATTCTGGAATGACCATAAAGTTACTCGAACTTCAGATTAAACTTACGCAGTTTCGATTGTAACTGTAACTGCAAGAGTTACTCTGGTAATAACTTTTTAGTGAATTTGTTGCATGTAACGAGTTACTTCCCGACAATGCATTTTAGACGCTCGTTTCCTTTTTCACATTCGATAAATCAAATAAGGAATCCTGATTGAGACAATTGTCTAAGGCTGCAACGTCATCATCAGAGTAATTCTGCTTGCTACTGAAATTAGTATCTTCGTAATCAACACCTATACTGGCGTTAATATCTTGATATCTTTGAATAACACCAATCGAGCCTTTTGTCTGCTCGAGGTCACTTAAAGAATAAAAGTTCTTCCCGATTTTACGTGGAATTTCGTCTTTCCTTTCGAAATCCGATAACTGCAGTTCTTCGAGCGCTAGTTGTTCTGCACGAGAGCTCAGAGGACAGTCTTGGCTATTTAATAAATCACAGATTGGTCCTCTCCGGGCTAAGTCATTTTCGCTAATTGATTTATACGTCTCCTGTATGAATGGTGAACCCATTGATTCGCGAGAGCCGTCCGTTGTTTTTTCTTGTAAGTGCGAGTTTGAGGAAAGGGAATCAACATAAGAAGACTTCGAGCATTCGCAGTTTTTTGAGCTCGCAAGTGACATTGCATCACGTATAGAATTACGGCAGCTTCTGCTTTTTAAAGAATTTGTACAGTCTGTAGGTAAAGTATACATACTGCAAGAATAACTTGATTTCTTTAGGGCGGATCCGAATTGATTATCGTCGATATTACTCGTGTCGACGAAACTTGAGCACCTGCCTTTCTTTCTCCTTGGCCTTTCCAGCATATCATCGATTTCTGAAAAGTTCTGCTCGCTCTTTTCACTAGCCATTTGGACCATCGAATCCATATCTGAGCTGCACTCCAAACTACACTGTTGGGAAGCATTGCGCAACTGTTTTTTTTCTTCTGTTTTGGATCCTGTGTCCGATTCGTATGGACTGATAGATACTGCATTCTGATTCTCCTGGATCATATGATGAGAGTCTGTTCGGAAAAATAGAGAAAATCAAGTATTTGCATAATTTAAAAATTACGGAAAACGTTTTCATGAAAAAGTTATTCCATTTTTTTTTTTGGAGAAAAAAAAATCTTTAGAAACAAAATTCTAATGCTCAGCATTTAGAATAAAGTCCTGACTTGGAATTGACAAGTCGACGAAATTGTTTGATGGCTTCAATTTCCATGTCTCCATAAGCTGTCAGGAACTTAAATTCTGTATAATTATGTATAATTCTGAGTAATTCTCCAAAATTCTTATAAATTTATATATTGAGTATAATACTCAATTTAGGGAGTTATGACAAATTCCCGTGAAATATTATCGAGAAGGCTTGGGCGTTTTTCAAAAAATCACAGAAAAGTGTGAAACTTGGAGATCATCTAAATAGAGTATGCTCGATTCATTTGGAAAAAAGAAATGCAATGGTTTCGCTACCAAAAAAGTATCCATTCAATACGGAGTCTTATGGGACTCCCGAGAAAAATCAACCAAACTCCGAAACAAAATCATAAATTCCTATGAATCCAATATGTGCTGATATTTTTGATTGCAAGAAATCTATTAGTTTCATGAAAACAAGGGGTTAACGACTTGGATCGAGAGAAAATTGCGAGAAAAGTACAGACTGCACATGAGGTGCTTAGGTGAAATTAATAAATTTTTACGATCGCATTTTTTGCTTCTCTTCCGCGATTTTTCACTCTGCTAATTAGAAAGAACTGATACACGTATAATTATTCAAAAGAATAAGTAGTAATAAGCATTCATTAAAAACGTGCCCCATGGTGCCCATCATTTTATACGCCACCAAACGCCCAAGCCTCCTTCAGATTGGGGTAATACTAAATTGGAAAGGGATTCCATCCGATTTCTCTGACTTAAACTATGTGCAAGCCTTCAGAGAGAATGGTGAAAAATAGGTTGGAATTAATAAGGGGGAAGGAAGACTAGATCCCGAAATTCTAATTTGGATTTCGGAGGGGCTGATCGGTCATGAACATTGTTACTACGGTAACCGACAAAATTATGCGGAGCTTGGAAGACGATCATTATATGCTTAAGTTAGTTATATCTTTCAGGAGACATTTAACTCAGTTTAACTGAGTGTTCTGATCAAGAATATCATAGATGCGGCGTCTCCATTGATACGCCAATAGGAATTCGTGGTGCTCCTGAAAATCCCATGGGAAAAGAGAAACCAGATATATCTCTCTATAAAAATAAACGTATCTTCGCCCTAAGCTTCAATAGAATTTTTAGTAGCTCCGCATGTTTTTGAAGGCACGTCGATCGAGCCGCCGCATCGACGTCCAATACAGTGAACTTCCAACTAAGTTGACCGCGCGAAAACGTAAACATTCAGTTAGGTTGACTCAAGGTGGGGAGTCACGAGTCCCCACCATCAAGGATAATATCCCCCTCTC